>JBBHKE010001278.1:0-73409 GCA_037447655.1 Zygnema cylindricum | reverse complement strand
CCAACTTGGTTCCTCTTCCGATCCTTCAACAGCTGTTGAGAACACAGGTTACAGATCCCGACATCACGGTCCAACAGATCCTCGGACCGGGGCGCATGGCCACCCTGGTGATCACAGCCGACAAAGCACCCTTCTTCTGTTGTAACAAGCCTGGGTATCCACGGAGGGCCCTACCAACTCTGGTATCTTTTCCTAACAGCCACGCTTACCGGAAAGGCGCACCAGGAATGATCTTTGACAATAGGACCGCCACGTGGAAAGCGCCGAATATTACAGAACGGGAACAAGCAATGGGGTTTCAACAGGGAACCACAGCGGCGCCAGGGGTATCGGCCTCAAAAAGGTGCAGTTTAATCGGACAGAGCATGGATTTAAATGCAATTTCCTGGTTGCTAAAACATTCTCTGGCATTCTCAAGCCTTCAGTCTCCACAATCACGGACAACTTACCTTCAAGCTCCACAGTTGTTGGCCATGCAAGCAACTCTAAAGCTTGGCGGGGGGAGAAAGACAAGGAGGAAAAAGATCACCAAATTCTTAAGAGTTTCCTCAGTGGGGGGGAGCAATAAAACACTGGACCCAGGAGTTTCCTTAGTGGGGGGGAACGGAGTCTCAGAACATGAC
This sequence comes from Zygnema cylindricum, assembly GCA_037447655.1. Classification (NCBI taxonomy): domain Eukaryota; kingdom Viridiplantae; phylum Streptophyta; class Zygnematophyceae; order Zygnematales; family Zygnemataceae; genus Zygnema; species Zygnema cylindricum. The sequence continues at coordinate 72,786 of JBBHKE010001278.1, read as the reverse complement.
AGCTTAGAGGAAGTTGTCAGCAGCAGCGTGTTAACAGCCGAACCAAGGACAGATCCACTGGTAGAGCTTAACTTCAACAACTCTCTCTTGGGGAGACCACCGGAAGCATTGGCAGCAGTGGAACCCGGGAAGATGGACTGGACTTTAGGTGAACAGCTAGACCCGCAGCAGAAGGCCCTGCTCTCCAAGCTATTAGAAGAGAACGGGCAGGTGTTCGCCTGGTCTGACACCGATGTAGGGATCTATAAAGGGACTCCTTTTCGGATTGACTTGATCGACGAGACGGCTACGGTTTGGCAAAAACAGTACCCTCTCAGTTTCAAGGAAAAGGAGTTCATTACTTCAAAGGTGCAGACTTTGGTGGAAGCTGGGCTGGTTCAGGAGAGTACAGGACTACATGGGTTCGCCTCACCAACCGTGCTCCCGCCAAAGAAAGACTCCTCCGGAAAAACTGTAGATTTCCGGATGTGTGGGGACTATCGGATGCTCAACGCGGCAACTGTCTCTAACCGTTATCCTATGCCTACCCCGGAAGAGATTTTCGACTCTCTTGCTGGGGCTACCATTTACTCTACTTTGGATATGAAAAATGGATTCCACCAGATTGCAATGGAGCCGAAACACCGAGAGAGGACTGCTTTTTGGGTCGGATCCAAGCTATATGAATGGCTGTACATGCCATTTGGCCTCAAGAATGCACCTGCCAAATTCCAACGGGCCATGGACGAGGCTCTCCAGGGAATTGATTTCGCACGGTGTTATATCGACGATGTTATCATTTTCTCCAAGACATTCGAAGAACACTTGGAGCACATACAGATCGTTCTCCAAGCACTCCAAGCAGCGGGCTTGAAGTGTCACCCGAGGAAGGGCATCTATGGGGTGCAGAAAATTATTTATCTGGGTCATGAGGTGACTCCCGGGACAGTGGGTCCCCACATGGTTAAGGTGGCAGCCCTAGACGCTCTTTCACCCCCGCAGGATATTTCTGCTCTTCGTACTTTCGTGGGCTTTGCCAACTATTACAGGCGATTTATTCCTCAATTCAGTAGCCACGCTCAGCCATTGAACCAATTGTTGCGAAAGGACCAGGAGTGGCAGTGGAAGGAAGAACAACAGATAGCGTTCCAATTCCTGAAGGATTCCCTCAAACAGCATCTTGTGCTCCGGATGCCCGATCACCAGCGGCCTTTTTTCCTTTATACAGATTGGAGCAGGTTCGGATTGGGAGCAGTTTTGGCTCAATTGGACGACGCAGGGGCTGAGTATGTAGTTGCCTACGCAAGCCGGAGTAATAACAGAGCCGAGGGGAATTACAGCAGTTACCATGGGGAATTACTCGCCGCGGTTTGGGCCATCCAGCACTTCCGGCCTTACCTCTATGGAGTACACTTCACCCTTATTACGGATCACCAGCCCCTCAAATGGATCATGGAGAACAGTAAGTTGACTGGAAAGCTGGCCAGATGGGTTCTCATCTTGCAGGAATATGATTTCAGCATCATCCATAGAGCCGGGGAGATTCATGGGAATGCCGACGGACTCAGCAGGAATCCGGACCCTTCCACCAGAGACTCTATTCGGGCACGACATGACGAAGACCCTGAGCTCAGCCTGGGACTTATCCGGGCTTCCTCTGCTTTTATTTGGCTGCCTCGGGCCGAAGGAGAACTGTCAACTTTTGCTGCAGATGTAGAGGGGCAGGCCTCAGTTGGAGCCGGCCGGAAGGATATATGGAATGACAGCGATTCCCTCCAATCTATCCAGAAGGGCTCTCCTCTATCCCACCTTGCCGGAAGTCAATTGTCCCGTGTTCAGAACCGAATGGCGGCTTATGAATGGGACCAAGGCATCCTTCTCCGTAAATGGGCCGATGGGACGAGGAAAGTGGTTCCCCCTCCGGCAGATCGAGAAACGCTCATTGTTCGGCTTCACCAGCAATGCGGGCACTTCGGACAGAAACGAACCACCTGGCTAGTCACAGGGTCGTATTGGTGGCATGGGTTGCGGGCCCAGGTCAACCGTGTGGTGCAGACGTGCCCTTCCTGTGACCGGGTAAAAGCACCATTTGACAAAAAGGGTGGGACTGAACTTCACTCCCTCCCCATCCGGGGGATGTTTTACATATGGTCACTAGATCTGCTAGGACCACTTCCTACGAGCCGAAGGGGGAACCGTTTTGTTCTGGTCATGATTGAACACTTCTCTAAGTGGATTGAATTGATGGTTCTTCCCCGAAAGGAGTCCAAAGCAATCGCGGACGCATTCTTGCAGAGAGTGTTGTCTCAATTTGGAGCACCGGCCGAAGTTCTGACGGATCAGGGGTCAGAGTTTGCCGGAGAATTCTCTAACCTTTTGGAGAAGTGCCTCATTGACCACAGGTTAACAAGCCGAGACCACCCCCAAGCCGACGGCTTGGCCGAGAGGTGCGTACAGACAGTGAAGCAGTCACTACGGAAATATGCGGTTGAAGAGGATTTTGGGGAGTGGGACACCCGGGTGCCTTGGATCGCTATGGGGTACAGGTTCAGCAGGGAGGCATCTCTCCACTCCTATAGCCCTTACTTCATTCTCTTCGGCCGACATCCCATCCTACCAGGGGCTGCGTCGGCTCAGGCGGTTGTTCTTCCGGAGATGGACAACCGAGGTACTTTAGAGGAACTGATTGCCGACCGGGCTAAGGTATTTCAGCGGGGAATACCTCTGGCCATCGGCAATTTACAGGCTGCTCAGCACAGAGATCAACTCTGGTATTCCCAAAGACGGAGCGGCAATTATATCCCCCGGCAACGTCGGTTTGTGCCCGGGGATTTTGTGTATCGCATGCAGCAGAAGAAGGATACTCTGGACATTTCGGCCGGACGGGTGATTCTGAAAGTGGTGGAGGTCTCAAACAAAGGGGTTCTTACCTTGGAAGGGAAAGATGGCCGCAAAATTAAAGAAAATCAAATCAATGTGGCCCCTTGCCATCTGCGAGGGTTAGAGGATGAACCAACTTTCCACCTCACTTATTTTGCAGGCCCTCCAGCCTGTTCCTCAGCCTGCCATGTGTCCTCCGTACCCTACCTCCTGTTGGTGTGTGAACGCTGTCACCAGGGGTGGCATGACGGCTGCCTACCTCTGAATTGGGAGCCCCGCTCTCAACCCGCAAATCCGTGGTTCTGTGGGGACTGCGAGTTTGGCGACTAATCTGTCAAATCCTCTTAGTCACGTGGGACTAAGAGGGGGAGGGAAATCAAGGAAAGGGGTACTGGGTTCTTTTCTTCCCCACTCCATTCCTCCTAACTATCTATGCATATCCCTGGGGGGGGGGGTAACAGAGATGGGCATGGTCACGGATTCGGGGAAGCATCAGCATTTGGGGTGGATTGCAGGTTTCTCATGCACACCTCCTTTGGACATCTTACCTGAACCTCCCGGTTCCCAAGCACGCTCGACAGTTCCTAACTGACCATCAACCCTTTCATGACCAACGATAAGCTTTCAAGGAAGCTTGCCCGATGGTCTTTAATTTTAAAAGAGTACGACGTTGAGATCATCCATCAGCCAAGTTTGTTAAGCTTGAACGCCGACGGGATTTCCTGGAATCCACTACCTCGGACCACCGATAACGGTGTCCGGCAAGATTTCGACGAGGACGAGGTACCGGCCATGTCGGTTGGTTCCTATATCACTTATTGTCTCTCTTCTATTCCTCACCCTCGGCCAGCCACAGATCTGTGGCGCGACGGCCCATTAATCCTCTTCCTCTCCTCTCAAAAATTTCGCTCGGTACTACCGCCGAGGAGGAAGACCGAGTAAAGAAACGAGCCAAAAAAAAATATGTGTGGCTTGGCGGATCTTTACTTCGATTGCTAACGGACGGCAGTCATCGGCATGTCCCTGGCCAGCCGAGCGCTTGTCCTTCATTGAGCAGATACATACCGAGCTCGGCCACTACCAGACCAAGCGTACTTTGAGCCTTGTACAGGCCCGCTATTGGTGGTCCGAAATGCAAGCGGATGTGGCGGCCACTCTCCACAAATGCGCTACATGCAACCAGTTACGCACTTCTTTCTCTAATCGGCAGCTGTCTCTACAGCCATTGCCCATCACATGATTGTTTTATCACTGGTCCGTGGATCTTGCTGGATAGTTTCCCTTATCTAGAAAAGGGAAACAATACATCATGATAATGATTAAAAATTTTAGCAAGTGGGTAGAGGTGGTCGCCTTTCCCCACAAGACCGCTAAATTGACCACCGCTGCTTTTAAAGAGCACGTTCTCATGCGTTATGGACCTCCTGCGGAGGTTCTCACGGACCAAGGTACGGAGTTACGAGGGGAATTTCAAAATATGTTGGATGAAGCTTTAATTGATCATCGCCGGACGAGTCGTGATCACCCACAAGCTGATGGCTTGGCGGAGCGAGCTGTCCAAACTTTTAAGCGGGCTCTCCGAAAGCATTGTTTGGAGAAACACATCTCCGTATGGGACGAATCCTTGGGCTATATCACCATGGGCTACTGGATGTCTGTACAGGCTAGCTTGGCTAATTTCAGCCCGTACTATATTCTCTTTGGTCGAGCACCCTTGCTCTGTCGGAATATTTAGAAAGCAACAAGTTTACCTTTGCCTCTAATGTCTGAGACCATATTTTTGGAAGAACTAACTCGCCGTGCTTTGCTTTTCGCTCGTGAGATGCCCATGGATTTTGATAATTTGCAGATTGCCTAACATCGGGATACTTTAAGGTTTGCCACTATGCGGAGTGGCAGTTATAAGCCAAAACAGAAATCCTACCGGGTCGGCGATTACGTGTACCTCCGACGACAGTCGTTCGATACTTTGGACACAGATGTTTCACCACACATTCTTCGTGTGGTGGAAATGGATGCTAACGGGATGTTGGGTTTGCAAGGTGTGGATACGAGGAGGATGCGAGAGCATTCGAAGAACTGTGCACCGTGCTACTTACCTGATTTGTCACAGGATATGGACCCAATGCGGATGCCGATCACCGAGGCGACGGAGTGTACCATCTGCAGGCAGGCAGACGACGAGACTACCATGCTCTTATGCGACCATTCACACCAAGGGTTCCACATGAAGTGCTTAGTTCCGCCATTGACGGCTGTGCCAGCTAGCCATTGGTTTTGCCATGGCTGTCGTGAGCTGCCGGCGGTTTTGACCATCTCATCCACATGCTAAGGAGCTGGGTGGGGGGATTATAGGGGTCACTTCATTCTAGGGGAGTATTTTTCACTTTTTTCCTTTGGTTATATTCACATTTATTTTTTTGCATGATATATATACATTTTTTCTTTCTCATTCATTTCTCGTTTGTATATATGGTTGCTAGCATGACCTGGCTGGTTAGGATGCATAGTTTACCTTGCTTCTCACTTATGCACGACAACTGTCATGCCGCATCGTATCGGGTGCTCGCACGCACGATATGTGGCACGCTTGCACGATTTTTGGCACGCGCACACGGTATTTGACTCGCGCGCACGGTATATTGCATGCACGCAAGATTTCTTGTACGCACGCTTAGTTTGTTCCGCGATATCGTCGATTTATCTATTTGGGACGTGTACGCGATTCACGTGCACGTTTCGTTTGAAGGTGTACTAATTTCGTGCGATATGTTTCATTTCGTGCGTAGGTACACGATTTTGGAGCATGGACGTGAAGTATCGTTTGGTGATGAAGCACGATTTCCAAGAGTGTTATCGATGCTTCGATACCCTTCATTTATTTAAGTTGCGGACCCATGCAGGTTCGCGCATACATGTAGTTAGGGAGGGTTTTTACCCTCGGGCGGTGGATTTTGTTAGACGTACGGTAGACGATGTTGGCCGCCTATTGGCCAACATCTTAAGTAGTTTCATTCATGTAAAGTTCAAGTTTCATTCAAGTAAAGACGTAGGCTAGTTTTGCACTAGGCTAAGCTTAGCCCCTACTTAGGCTAGTTCTCAGACTTAGAGAATTTAGCTTTTGGACAAGAATTTTCTCTTTCCGACGGAGCTGTTTTCTTGCTTCCTCCTTGCCACCGATTACCCACTATTTCCTTTTCTCCTTGTTAGCTAGCGATAGATGCTAGTAATTATAGGGGTCAATTCACGCTAGGGGAGTATTCTTCCTTTTTTCTCCTTTGGTTATTTTCATCTTTATTCTTTTGCATGATATATATATATATACATTTTTTTCCTTCTCATTCATTATTCGTTTGTATATATGGTTGTGAGCATGACTTGGCTGGTTAAGATACATAGTTTACCTTGCTTCTCACTTATGCACGGCAACATTAGCAATCGAGTTAAATGGCATCTTTTTTTTTTATTTCCTCATTGGGTTTTGGTCTTACCTCCTCGTGGGGGTGCTAGCGGGGCACGAGAGACACCATGGCGATATCAACGTTATTGCGTGGTTATTCGGAATAATTTCAACAAGAACAAAAAGATTATGTTATCGGCCTTTCCATGATGCCTCTTTGTTGAAGAAACTCCAATTTTTGCCTCTACGGCCCGCATGCGACGCGTCTTGCACCTTGGTCGATGTAGAGAGCTCTCTCTCGCTACCTAAGCACTAAGCCCTTTCACTTCGTCCCCAACCACAACGTGAAAAGGAAGCCCTCCAAGACCTTCACAAGGTGGCACGCGATGACGTTTTGCCATTTTTTGAATACTATCAACCTTTGGAACCCTTTTACCTCCACCAAGATACATTTGCTAAAGCTATGGTTAGGTCCCCTCATCTCTCAACTAGGGGACCCTCTAGGATGGTATATGAGTTTTTTTGTGATGTTTCCCTCCAAAAAATCGATTATGAGGTTTTGATTTGTTGTTCAAGGTGGCTTCTCAATTGGCTCGATGGCTTGTGCCACGAACTATCGTCCCACTTTTGGTAGCGGCACATCTTGTTGCTGTCTTGAAGCCTGGTGATGGTGTTCGCCCGATTGTTGTGGCAAAAGTCTTACATCATTTTATAGCAAGGTCAATGTGTTTACAACCTCGAGGGGCTTTTCAATATCATTTCCCCCCCCATCGATTTGGTGTCAAAACCCGAGGAGGTTATGAGACGGTAGTCCAAGGTTTATGGGTGATCTAAAATTCCATTCAGATTGGGTAGTTCTCAAAGTTGACATTGCCAATGCCTTTAATAGAGTTGATCATAACGTTGTTTTCCGTGAACTTCAACATGCGCCATCTTCTATTAATCAAGTTATCCCTTTTGTCCGTGCGTTTTACTCTAAACCTAATCCCTTACTTTATCGAATTGGAGGAACGTTCCGACTTTGGAATTAAGAAGTAGTACTCGTCAAGGTGACCCTTTAAGAGCTTTGTTATGTGCTCTCACTCACCTACAGGCTCTAAGAGCATCGGCTCTTGCTTTTCCATGTTGTTTGTTCCCATCCTTTGCCAAAGACACTTATATCATTGGTGTGTCAGACTAGATTGTTCCTGCATTTCACCATTTGTACAGCAACTTTCTAAGATATGTTGTTTTGGAAACCTTGAGTCCTCTCTATATCTTGCTGCTATACCTCCATGTTGCGCTAAGTTTGATATCGCAGCTGGAAACCTTGAGTACTCTACGCTTGTTGCTATACTGTTATGCTCCTATACTGCGGTGATCTGACATCGCAGCTGCACTGTTCTAATATCATAGTTGCGCTGACAGATCATAGCAGTCAAAACAGTCACAATAGAGTCATAGCAGCTATAACAGTCTACGCAAGAAAGGTGTTCTGAACTTTAGTCAATTTGTGTGAAGATAAATCGACGGGGACATAATTTAGAGAGTATACAACTCCAAAGAGAGTACACAGATTCGGTGCACTTTAGGCACAAGTGTCGGTCCGTGAGAAAATCAAGTTTGGTTGTTCTAGAAGAAAATGTACAGTTTCATTTTAGGACGGAAGTTACACGTGGAGGTTCACCTTCAGTGACGAACAATACGCGGTCGGCGGACAGAGTCTGCTGACATTTTTTGAAAGAGAACTCTTGACTGCGCCGTCATTTCAGTCATTTCAGCAGACGAACTTTGACCGCACACTATTTCACATTAGCGGTTGTCCGCTCCTTGATCGTTGTAAATTTTTTGTGTACGGTTGACGGCGGGGTTTTTGTTTTGATGAAGATAAGTGTACCGATCGACCATGGTAATTATGGTATGGCGTGATCAGTTGTAGGTTCACTCCTATATGTAGGATTTATATTATTTTAGTAAGTAGGATTTTTTTTTTTTATGGAAAACTGCCAATCAGTTTTTGAGTATTTTTTGAATTTTAAGATCATTGGATCTTTTCGCAAAACCTTGTGAAATTCTGCATGTTATTTTCTTAGTGTATATTCTATATTGTGGCAAATTTTCAGACCTAGTGTGTGTCTGGTTTGCTTGGGGCTTCATTGTGAAGCTGGTCTTTTGTGAGATTTCGTGACAATTTCCTCTTTGCATATTTGATTGTCGTGGCAACTGCCGGTGCTTCTTCATCTTCTTCAGTGGCACGAGCTGCTTCAAATCAAAAAGATACACATTTCCGTCAAAGTCAATAAATGTGTCGCATGGAGCACAGCTAGTCTGCCACCAGATTTCTCTCTCGCTTCAAGATTTCACATTTCCACTCCTCAAGGGGTAATATTGCTTTAGGTTCCCATATTGTAGCCCCTGATATTGTTAACTGGTTTGTTAAAGACGTGATGTTCAATGACCTTTCTCACTCTTCCTAATTCATAAGTTGCATTTGTGATGTTAACTCGTTGTTTTGCCCAATGTCCTTGGTTTTCAGTAAAAACTTTTCCCCCCAATTTTTTTTTCCTTACCTCTTTTTTCGAATTTAATGATCGCCTATTTGAGAAACAAACATGAACTAGTTGGCCATGGTATCTTTGATTGCTTGGAAAGCCTTTTCGCTCTTAGACAAATGGTTTTACAAATCTGTTGCGGTGGTGTCAGTTTACGTCCTACAGCCACCTTGGCGCCAACTGCTTACCCAAAGAGTTGGGCTTTAGTGGCATCTATTTTTACCTCAAGGTTTTTAGTGGACAGTACTCATATTTTACATCATCCGATCTCTCACGTTGACGAGGGGTTGTTCTTATTCGAACACAAGCTATTGTCCATTTGAGCGCTTTTATAGATTGAGGCCTAAGCTTAAGTGTCCACGTTCTCTTCCCTCATCACCAGAATTTGCTTACGCGTACGACAACACGTCCCTGATAACGCACTTGTTGTCGAATTAAAATATATACTAGAGGCTCTCCTTACGATTGAAGCGCCTTATGAAATGTGATCGTGTTTGGGGCCTAGGGCTAGAGCTTGGCTTATTGGTACAACAATTTCACTTCACTCCATTTATCTTCTCCTCACTTTTATGTTGACTTTCATTTACCGCTTGGCTTGCTGCACCTTAGAGGTTGCAATCGGGTACCCGAATCCGTACTCGATTTGTACGCGTCGTTAGATCCGAAACGGATTCGGGTGGCAAATTTTGGGGGCCAGTAGGATTCGGTCGGGTTATTCAAAAAGAAAAAAAACAAATTCGAGATCGGCCAAGTAAGCAAAAGCGAAAAAAAAAGAAAATTTTGCAAGTACGTTCCACTACAACTGTATAGTACAATATTGTCCATACTATACAACATTATTGTACTTTATACTCTTGGTATCGTTGAAGGTATGAGGGAGATGTACCATTAGTTATGTACATATCCGGGTACGGGTAGTCGCAAGAAATCGAGTTTCGATTATCTTTTGTTTCGTAAACACGTATCGGGTATCGGGGTAACAAATTAGGAGCGTGACATCACCCGGCCGAATTTCGGGTGTTCAGATTTAAACAAAAAACTATGTTGGATTTGAGTATCGTAAATTTTGACTTTTGCGACCTCTGTCACACCTTCCCTTTTATGCAAGCCCCGTGGCATTTGTAGTCAACCTATAGACGAGTAAATGGTCCATTGGTTACATTGCTCACACGGTGGGGAGCGATCAACATTACATGACATGGTACGAGATGTAATTGCTACCGTGGGTTGCGAAGAAGGATACACAATGAAGCACGAACTGATGCATATAATACAACCAAGTTCTCAATTTAGAGGTACACGGGGCCCTTGTGTGGATCTTGTGTTTCTACATGGAGCAGCGCGAACATTGCGTGACGTGTTCCCCACAACCTGTGTAAGATCTTGTGTCTCCTCGCGCCGGCATTGCATATTGGTGTTGCGGCTTGTGATGCAACAATGTGATTACGCGTACGGAGACCTAGTTGATAAATTCAAATGATTTGCTTTGGAGAAATTTGGGAGCGCTCGACGATCTTCCGAAGTTAGAGGACCCGACAACCCTTCTCCAATTCTCATGTCAACCTTCTACGACCAACGTATGCCTGTCGTCTTTTGACGTTCCAAGCTTCGACCATTATCCGTAGGAGCACAATGGTGAATGATGGTCGAGGAATGCGAGACTTACCCCCGCGCCACCCGACGCATATAGACGATGTTCGTCGTTCCAATTTTTATTGTGGCATGGTTTCAAGCTTTAGTATTTAGGGTCGATTGTAGTGTTTGAACAGTTAAACAACATTTGTTATGCTTTTAGGCGTTTAGGATTTTGGTTTCTTACCTTTGTTGGTCATCAATTTTTTTTTGTGTCAATTATGTTTTTCTTTTTTGTACTGAGATGGTCTTACCATTGTTTATTTGGAAAAAAAAAATATTTGTACATTTAATTTGGACAATATTACATAGTATACTTCAAGTTTGTGTCAATTTGTACTAATTGCTTATTATTTTGCACAATCATAAAGAAAGAGTGTCAGATAAAGGCGTCTAGACGTGAAAGTGAGTGAGTAGTGCACTTGAATTCCCAATTATAAATACGCGAGAAAATCACGCAAACTTGTTCTCACATGTTCAAACGTCGACTATGTTAACACGGGCTATACCGGCTACACTATGTGAAAAATGTACCCAAAGTAGAGTTATGTGTATAAATTAGAGTTATTTTTTATTGGCCAAAAGCTTGAAACCCAATTTAGAATTACTAACACAAATTAGTTTTTAACACTAATTATTTATGAATGCTAATAGCGATTCATGGTGTACTAATAACTAGTGTTATGTATCAGTAACGATTTGCCGATAACTGATATGAGCCTTTTTTTGGGTAACCGATAATCGATATATTGGTACGATATATCGTTATCGGTGTTATCGCTGATAAATACCTGATATTTATTGGTTATTATTGGCGATAGCACCAATATCGACAACTATCAGCGATATCTGTACAAACAATACAGATAAATGTACGGCCAGTTCACTCAAGTGTACGTGTCATTCCCTGGACGGGCTGCCGACCCCCTTCCCCCCGATTTCGGTAAAAAATTGCGATACTTCTTTCATTATTTCTAATTTAAAGGGGTTTTACTTGGGTACCCCTTCCAGAATTTCCTTTGGCCTATTATATTTTTATAAATGGTAGTTAATGGCGGCAGTCCGACATATTTGTTCGTCTGTTATTATTCTAAATTTGTCAACGTTTATGTGCCGCGCTATCCGTAATAAATTTTCGTTAAACAGCGTACGGAACAAATTCTTACACGTGGCATACCACGCTATATAAAGTAAATAATAAAATACAGTATATTTTATAGTACTATTGTTTGCATACTATATTTTTTTAGTTATCGCAGATATGGAATTTGTTGGTCTACCGATATATTGGGACCTCTAACCGTTCGATAATCGATAACTATCGGTATCGGTGTTATCGCGATAAGTTTTTTACCGATACACAACACTAGACTAAAAACTATGGGTGGTGTAGTGAATGGATTGGCTGGACTGGCTGTCAGTTCTGTTGTTTTTGAAAAGCTTTAAGTCTGAGTAAATTAGTATAAGGACACTCGTCATCACCTAAAGCACTGTTTCATGTATCTTGGTTTGACACTTACATCCACATCCACATCACACATCGACGGAAGACAACGCAGCTGCGATACAGCAACGCAGTTGCGACACAGTCAAAACAAAGCAGCAGCGACAAAGTCAGGACAACGCAACTGCGATTACATTTGATACGATCCATACGGACGACGTAACTGCGGATATTTTAATATGATTCAGTTTAGTAAAGAGCAGCTGCGATATAGATGAATCTAGTTAGCTTAGTGGTAGCTCAGTGGTAGCTTGATAGATTAGTATTAGCTTGGTGTTATTCTGTGACCTCCATTGGTACACAGAATGTCTAGCTTATGTGAAGCCTCTAGGATAATATATGCACTTTTGACTTTGACAGTGAATAAGTCCCACCCTGGGACGCAAAAACTCTGACCAACTATGCCCCTGTGTAGCCTGTACTCCCCTGAGTTTGCTGCAAAAAGAATCACTGAATTTGCTCACCTGAGCATTAAGTTATGGCTGACCAAAGTTGGTCCATAAATACAGGTGCTCTCTGGGAGAGAGGCTGAAAAACCGAAAATATTCTAAGTCCTAAGCTACCTCTCTAAACCTATCTCTAAGGTACTAGACCAATCATATGACTGTAAAGTACAAGAAGGTACAGGTACCGCTGTACTTCTTGTACGGCCATAGTACGGCATGGCCGGTCCGCTGACGCGTGTCATTTCCGGAGCCGTAGTTGCTCCTCCCGTAATGTCCGCCGTCCAACCATATGTTGCCACGTGTCATCCGCCGACATCTGCTCCGCAAACCGCCAAATGTCTATTCCGGTATTCCGGCCCCACTGTGAGTCCTTCGATCAGATCTAGACATTTTAATTTCGTCCGTCGAAATTAAATGTTAATTCGTAATTTTCGTGCGGTCCCGATTTCGTGCGACGCGGTATGTTTCTATGCATAAATCGTTCCGTAACTTGTTAAATGAAATGTCCGGCGCTGTACAACTTTAAATCATTATCGCGCCATATACATGTATCGAATCTTCAAGGCTTACTGGATAAGGCGTACGGCTGGTCCGTACGGTGATCATCCAGAGGTCACTGGGTCAATTCTCACAAGGTGCAGTAATATATTTTGCAAAGAAAAGCTGCCCTGAATGATCTGCTTGTCTCCTTTAGCTGCAGCAAGCAGCCATGGCTTTATACAGGTCCTCAGTGACTACGACAAGCATGAGGGCTGCAGTAAGTCCATAAGAAAGACTACAAAATACCTCCTTTTTCAACACTCCCCTTATTTTCTAGTCTATCTTTTGCTTCAGTCCACACTTCTCCCTACATAATATCAATTTAGGAGAAGGGACTGGTTTAGTCATCATATCTGCTACCATCTCTCCATCTGGTTTATATTCCAAACTAATTATTTTATTCTCAACCTTCTCTCTAACAAAGCTAAAACGAATATCCATATGCTTTGCTTTAAAGTGATGCTTAGCGTTTTCTGCAATTGCAATTGCAACTTGATTGTCACAAAATACTTTTTGCACTCCGCTTTTCATATATCCCAATTTTTGAAGCAAAGATTTCACCCACATTAATTCTTTCACAGCAGAACAAGAGGCCATATACTCAACCTCCATGGTGGACTGAGCAATCACCTTTTGTGCTTACTGCTCCAACAACAAGCCCTATTCCCAACATACAACACATATCCAGAAGTACACCTCCTCATCGGAGCATCCCCATAACTGGCATCATTCCAAGTAGTGATGTCAGTGTTATCCCCTGTTGAAAAGTGATATTTTATATTCTATCTTTTTAAAGGATCCTGCAGCTCTCACTTGTCGTAGTCAATGAGAATTGACGGGCAACCTTAGGCTGCCTCAGGCACATGAGACGATGGGCAGAAGACAAGGCTCATGCAAAAGCTACGCTACCCAGACAGGATTTGATCTTGTAACCTCTGGACGAAAACCGTACAAATTGTTTCACTCCTTATCCATTTGGTATTGATGAAACGTTATACGCAATGTATTTCGTAAGTATTTAAACACAACACAAAGACATATTCCTTGTAACGACTTACGTAACGAAACGAAACATGAAACGTGTGGTACCGCACGAAATGCAGTACCGCACGAAATAAATTCAACAAATATTTGATTTCGACGGACGAAATTAAATGTCACGATCGACGGGTCGCAAAAGAAGAAGGAATTTCAAACGGTCAACACGGAATGTTGACCGTTGAAATTCAGCGGTCAATACGGAATATTGACCGGTGATTTTCAACGGTCAACATTAATTCGGCGCGCCGTCAGATCGAACGCGTGAAATTGATCGACGAAAAAGAAAGGACGGCACGCGTGAGTGCTGGAACGCCGGAACAATTATCTGGGAGCAGTTCGACGAAATGGGAGGAAATGACATGTGGCATCATCCTATAGGATGCCGGAAGAGAAAAGGGACAGAATAATGTTGACCTATTAGCCACATGGCATAACGTGAGTGGTGCTGAATATATCCGTACATAAAGTACGGCTGCTGGTGAACTATGTATGTACAACAATTAGAGTACTTTATTTTGATTGGCATAGGGTAGCTATTAGTTAGGTATTCAGGACTTAGACAAAATTTTGAAAGTCCTCTCTCCTAGAGGCCATCTGTATAAATATGTTGTCTTTGAACAGCCATAACTTAATGCTCGGGTGAGCAAATTCAGTGATTTTTTTAGCAACGGACTCAGGGGAGTCCAGGCTACACACGGGTGTAGTCGGTTAGAGTTTTTGCGTGCCAAGGTGGCACTTATTCATTGCCAAAGTCAAAACTGCAAATATTATCCTAGAGGCTTCATATAAGCTGGACATTTTGTGGACCAATGGAGGTCACAAAATTTCAGGTTATGGGCCCACCCTCTAGGGTGCCCATTTTCAATGGAACAGGGTTTATTTATTGGGAAACCATGATAAGGGGTGCACTGGTTGAAAAACGACTATGGGGCATTGTGAGTGGTCGTGTGCGTCTGCCATCCGCAAAATTGGGAGTTCCACCAGGATTTGAAGGATCTCGTTTCACAGGAGGATCTACGGGGGCAGAGGTGGAAGAGGATATTGGCGAAAGCATCGTGTCGGACATAGGGAAGGAGAAGGTGAAGGAGAAACTCACACCGATACCTACTGGATCAGTTTTGGCAGCAGATGTTCAGGAAACCGAGGAAAATGATAGTGTAATCTGGGATTATAACAATACCGTGGCGACTCATTTTATTCTCAGGCGTCTCACCCAAGCAGTGGCTACACCTCATCTTCATGTGGACAGGGCGAACGAGTTGTGGGAGGCCCTTGTCACCATTTACAAGAGTGGTATGATTCAACAGCAGAAGCTGGTAGGTCAAAAGGTACAAGCATATGTGTACAAAGGGGGAAAGATGTTAGATTTTTGAAATGACTTGGTCGGGTTATTTATGGAGTTGGAGAGTGTAGGGAAAAGGGAGACCGAGAAAGAGAAGGTGAATACTTTGTTGATGAAACTCCCAGATGATTATGAAAACATTGTTAACAGGGTTCAGGATTTGCCAGATCATCGATGGATATCGAACTCGGTTGTGGGAATGTTTTTGGTTCGGGAAAGCACAATTGAGATTCGGAGAGGAGGAAAGAGTGTTTAGGCATTGGCTGCTGGCACTAACTGGGGGGGTAAGGATTCCTAGCAACCTTATGGGAACTTTGGTGGAGGATGAAGAGGAAATCAATCGGAAGGATCTGGATCAAGGCCTCCGAACGGGCTTTGTCACTTTTGTAAGAAGCCGATCATTACATGGCGGAGTGTACTAAATTGACTGAGCTGAGATTGAAGGAAGAACATGCCGGAAAACCAGCCGCAAAGAAAAAGAAGGCATTTGTGGCAACACAAGTAATCGGAGAGGACTCCAATGAGGACGATGGAGAACTCCTCCTCAACGAGGAGATGGAGGTGAAAGGTGAGTTAAAGATTCCAAGGAGGCAAAAGTGTGCTTTTGGTGGAGTAAGAGAAGCTCCTGAAGAAGGATGGATCATTGATTCAGGAGCCTCTATGAATATGTGTAGAGAAAAACCATTGTTTACCAAAATGAGAAAGATCCCTACTGTAGAGATAGAGTATGGGGATGGGAGAATAGTGACCACTAATTCAGTGGGATCAGTAGATCTGAAGGTCCTAGTTGATGGAAAGACATCTATAGTCACTTTCTCTGATGTTCTTTTTATTCCGGAGCTGAAAAAAAATCTTATCTCTACGTCGGTCTTAGATGATAAGGGTTTTGAGACTAGTACTAAGAAAGGAGTCTTTGTTGCTAGCTATGAGAATGAAGTGTACTTCACAGCTGAAAAGGGTAGCCAAGGAATGTTTAGGCTGAATTTGAGTAATGGAAAGACGAGAGTTTACTATGCTAGTGTAAGTGATTTGATGATGTGGCATAAAAGATTGGGACATGTGCATCTAGATAGGTTGAAGAAAATGAAGAAAACGGGTGTAGTTGAGGGCATACATTTTGGAGATAATGAGACTTTGGATGATTGTACTGGGTGTGCTCAAGGAAAGGCCCACAAATTGCCTTTTCCAAAAGCCGCAACATATAAGGGTGAAAAGGTTTTAGATTTGGTTCACACTAACATATGGGGACCGGCCAAAGTGCCATCAGTTGGAGGGAAAAGATTTATGCTTACTATCACTGATGATTGGTCTAGATACTCTCGAGTATATTTCTTGAAAAACAAATATGAGGCTTCAACTTATTTTAAGGAATATAAATCATGGAGTGAAAAGCTTCATGAGACACCTATAAAGAGAATAAGAAGTGATAATGGGGGGGAATTCACTTCTAATGAGTTTGAGGATTACTTGAAAGGGGAAGGGGTTCAACACCAAAAGACTGTCCCAAAGAATCCCGAACAAAACGGTGAAGCCGAGAGACTAAATCGGACATTAAGTGATAGTGCTCGTAGCATGTTGACACATAAAAAGATAAGGAAAAGATTTTGGGCAGAGGCTATGAATTGTGCTGACTATCTCAAAAATAGAGTCCTTACCTCGGCCGTAAAAGGCCAAACACCTTATGAAAGATGGACAGGGAGAAAACCTGATATTTCACACTTAAAGGTGTTTGGAAGTCAAGTGTTTAGTCTAAACACAGAAAAATCTGATTGGAAGTTAGATGCTAGAGGAAAGCCGAGATACTTACTTGGGTATGATGAAAATGTAAAGGGGTATAGAGTTTATGATCTCGGAAGAGAAGACATAATTCTAGTGAAACACTTGGTTGTTATGGACGAAGGAAAGTCCATAGATCCCTTTAAGTACACTAAACCGGTCAAAATTAGAATTGAATCAGAAATTGAGTTATATTCAGATTCTTCTAACCGAACTCTGGTTCAGCCTGACCTTGCAGAGGAAGAGAAAAATCTGATCGAGAGTGATCCTCTCTTAGAGACACTACTTCCAATTCAACCCAAGAAAGACAGGAAACAGATGATGAACGTCCGGAGATGGACTCCACGGATAGGGGAGAAGATGAAGTCGTTCGGAGAAATCCGAGATTACCCTCCATCCCAGCATCAGAGTTTGAGGGAGGAAGGAGAAGTAGCAAGAGACTTCAAGAGAGGCAAGTGAACAACAAGGTAACTAAGATGTCACGTTTTAGCTAACCCCAGACTTACTTAGAGGCAATTTATAGTCCGGAAAGTAGTAGATGGGTGACAGCCATTAATGATGAGATGGCTTCCATTATGGAAGCAAACACATGGGAGTTGGTGGATTGTCCTCCGGACAGAAAGCGGATAGGATGTAAGTGGGTATTTAAGTTGAAACTCAATCCCGATAACAGCATTGAGCGATACAAAGCCAGATCAGTGGCAAAGGGGTTCACACAAAAGGAGGGAATCGATTATGAGGAGACCTTCGCTCCGGTTGTTAGATTTACCTCCTTCCGGAATCTACTTAGTTTAGCGGCAGCGGAAGACATGGAAGTGCACCAGATGGACATCAAAACCGCTCTCTTATACGGGGAATTAGAAGAAGAGATCTTCATGCGACAGCCAGAAGGATTTGTTGAAAAGGGAGAAGAAAGTAAGGTCTGCAGATTGATAAAGTCTCTTTATGGACTAAAGCAAGCTCCACGTCAATGGAACAAGAAGTTGGACGAGTTTTTGACAAGTTTGGGATATATCCGAATCAGTTCGGATCATTCAATCTATCTATTTGAGGATGAGGAAGGTATAATTTTCATTGCCATCTATGTTGATGATTTGCTTGTTTTGAGTAAATCAATGGTGAAAATTAATACGCTGAAAAAGGATCTAAAGAGTAGATTTGAAATGAAAGACTTGGGAGAGGCAAAGTACATTTTGGGAATTCAGATGGAAAGAGATAGAGAGAAGAAAACAATTAGACAAACTCAAAAGGAAGCAATAGGGAATATGCTTGAAAACTTTCAGATGGATAAAGCAAATAGTTGCACGACTCCCATGGACTTAAAGAAGGGTTATGAGGGGAGCTCAGAAGAGGTAGTCTTGATCTTGGATAATGAGTTAGGACCTGAGGAAAGCAAGTTGATGCAAACTATTCCATACAGACAGGTTGTCGGTTGTTTGATATATTTTACGAACTGTACTCGTCCTGATATTGCAGCAGCTGTGGGAGTATTAAGTAGGAGTCTGAATGATCCTAGGAAGAAAGATTGGGAAGCGCCCAAAAGTGTCATGCGGTACTTGATAGGAACAAGAGATTTGTGGTTGCATTTGGGAGGGGATAATACTGTCATCACCACTTGGAGTGATGCCAGTTATGGGGATGCTCCGATGAGAAGGTGTACTTCTGGGTATGTGTTGTATGTTGGGAATGGGGCTTGCTGTTGGAGTAGCAAGCAACAAAAGGTGATTGCTCAGTCCACCATGGAGGCTGAGTATATGGCCTCTTGTTCGGCTGTGAAAGAATTGATGTGGGTGAAATCTTTGCTTCAAGAACTGGGATATATGAAGAGTGGAGTGCAAAAGATATTTTGTGACAATCAAGCTGCGATTGCAATTGCAGCAAATCTTAAGCATCACTTTAAAGCAAAGCATATGGATATTCGTTTGAGCTTTGTTAGAGAGAAAGTTGAGAATAAAGTAATTAGTTTGGAATATAGACCGGATGGAGAGATGGTAGCAGATATGATGACTAAGCCACTTCCTTCTCCCAAATTAACATTTTGTAGGGTGAAGTGTGGACTGAAAGAAAAGATAGACTAGAAAATAAGGGGAGTGTTGAAAAGTGATATTTTATATTCTATCTTTTTAAAGGATCCTGCAGCTCTCTCTTGTCGTAGTCAATGAGAATTGACGGGCAACCTTAGGCTGCCTCAGGCACATGAGACGATCGGCAGAAGACAAGGCTCATGCAAAAGCTACGCTACCCAAACAGGATTTGATCCTGTAACCTCTGGAGGAAAACCGTACAAATTGTTTCACGCCTTATCCGTTTTGTATTGATGAAATGTTATACGCAATGTATTTCGTAAGTATTTAAACACAACACAAAGACATATTCCTTGTAACGACTTACGTAACGAAACGAAACATGAAACGTGTGGTACCGCACGAAATGCAGTACCGCACGAAATAAATGCAACAAATATTTGATTTCGACGGACAAAATTAAATGTCACGATCGACGGCTCGCAAAAGAAGAAGGAATTTCAAACGGTCAACACGGAATGTTGACCGTCGAAATTCAACGGTCAATACGGAATATTGACCGGTGATTTTCAACGGTCAACATTTATTCGGCGCGTCGTCAGATCGAACGCGTGAAATTGATCGACGAAAAAGAACGGACGGCACGCGTGAGTGCTGAAACGCCGTAACAATTATCTGGGAGCAGTTCGACGAAATGGGAGGAAATGACATGTGGCATCATCCTATAGGATGCCGGAAGAGAAAAGGGACAGAATGATGTTGACCTATTAGCCACGTGGCATAACGTGAATGGTGTCGAATATATCCGTACATAAAGTACGGCGGCTAGTGTACTATGTATGTACAACAATTAGAGTACTTTATTTTGATTGGCATAGGGTAGCTATTAGTGAGGTTTTCAAGACTTAGACAAAATTTTGAAAGTCCTCTCTCCCAGAGGCCATCTGTATAAATATGTTGTCTTTGAACAGCCATAACTTAATGCTCGGGTGAGCAAATTCAGTGAATCTTTTTGCTACGGACTCAGGGGAGTCTACGCTACACAGGGGTGTAGTTGGTTAGTGTTTTTGCGTGCCAGGGTGGCACTTATTCATTGCCAAAGTCAAAACTGCAAATATTATCCTAGAGGCTTCATATAAGCTGGACATTTTGTGGACCAATGGAGGTCACAGAATTTCATCCCCACCCAGATGCAACCACAAATCTCTTGTTCCTACCAAATACGGCATGACCCTTTTGGCCGTTTCCCAGTCTTTCTTCCTATGATCATTCAGACTCCTACTTAATACTCTCACAGCTGCTGCTATATCAGGACGAGTGCAATTCATAAAATATATCAAACTACCGACAACCTGTCTGTACGGAATAGTTTGCATGAACTTAATTTCCTCAGGTCCCAAATCATTATCTAAGATCAGGATTCCCTCTTCTGAGCTCCCCTCACTTCCCTTCTTCAAGTCCATTGGTGTCGTACAACTATTTGCTTTATCCATTTGAAAAATTTCAAGCATTTTCCCAATTGCTTCTTTTTGGGTTAGTCTAATTATCTTCTTTTCTCTATCCCTCTCCATTTGTATTCCCAATATGTACTTTGCCTCCCCCAAATCTTTCATTTCAAATCTACTTTTTAGATCCTTTTTCAATCTATTAATTTTCACCATTGATTTACTCAAAACAAGCAAATCATCAACATAATGGCAATGAAAATTATACCTTCCTCATCCTCAAATAAGTAGATGGAATGATCCGAACTAATTCGAATATATCCCAAACTTGTCAAAAACTCGTCCAACTTTTTGTTCCATTGGCGTGGAGCTTGCTTTAGTCCATAGAGGGACTTTATCAATCTGCACACCTTGCTTTCTTCTCCTTTCTCCACAAACCCTTCCGGTTGTCGCATGAAGATCTCTTCTTCCAAATCTCCATGTAAGAAAGCGGTTTTGATATCCATCTGGTGCACTTCCATGTCTTCCGTTGCCACGAGACTAAGTAGGATCCGGACGGAGGGGAATCTAACAACTGAAGCAAAAGTCTCCTCATAATCGATTCCCTCCTTCTATGTGAATCCCTTTGCCCCTAATCTGGCTTTGTATCGCTCGATAGTGTTATCTGGATTGAGCTTCAACTTAAACACCCACTTACACCCTATTGGTTTTCTATCCGGAGACAATCCACCAACTCCCAAGTGTTTGCTTCCATGATAGAAGCCATCTCATCATTAATAGCTGTCACCCATCTACCACCTTCCGGACTATTAACTGATTCTGAGTAAGTCTGGGGTTCTCTCAAATGTGATAGCTTAGTTACCTTGTTGTTCACTTGTCTCTCTTGAAGTCTTTTGCTGCTTCTTCTTCCTCCTTCAAATTCTGACGCGGGAATCGAGGGTAATCTCGGGTTCCTCCGAACAACTTCACCTTCTCCCTTATCCGTGGAGTCCTTCTCCTGTTGTTCATCGTCCATTTCCCGTATTTCCTCGTTTTCTTCCTCGGTTTGAATTGGAAGGTGTGACTCCAAAAGCGGATCACTATCGGTCAGTTTTTCCTCTTCCTCTGCAAAGTCAGGCTGAACCGGAGTTCGGTTAGTAGAATCTGAATCTAATTCACTTTCGGATTCAAATCTAATTCTGACCGGTTTAGTGTACTTAAAGGAATCTATGGATTTTCCTTCGTCCATAACTACCAAGTGTTTCCCTAGAATTATGTCTTCTTTTTCCGAGATCATAAACTCTATACCCTTTTACGTTCTCATCATACCCAAGTAAGTATCCCGGCTTTCCTCTAGCGTCTAACTTCCAATCAGATTTTTTTTGTGTTTAAACAAAACACTTGACTTCCAAACACCTTTAAGTGTGATATGTTAGGTTTTCTCCCGGTCCATCTTTCATAAGGTGTTTGACCTTTTACAGCTGAGGTAAGGACTCTATTTTTGAGATAGTTAGCACAATTATAGCTTCTGCCCAAAAACTTTTCCTTATCTTTTTATCCGTCAACATGCTACGGGCACTATCACTTAATGTCCGATTTAGTCTCTCGGCTACACCATTTTGTTCCGGGTTGTTTGGGACTGTCTTTTGGTGTTGAACCCCTTCCTCTTTCAAGTAATCCTCAAACTCATTAGAAGTGAATTCCCCCCCATTATCACTTGTTATTTTCTTTATAGGTGTCTCATGAAGCTTTTCACTCCATGATTTATATTCCTTAAAATAAGTTGAAGCCTCATATTTGTTTTTCAAAAAATATACTCGAGAGTATCTAGACCAATCATCAGTGATAGTAAGCATAAATCTTTTCCCTCCAATTGATGGCACTTTGGCCGGTCCCCATATGTTAGTGTGAACCAAATCTAAAACCTTTTCACCCTTATATGTTGCGGCTTTTGGAAAAGGCAATCTGTGGGCCTTTCCTTGAGCACACCCACTACAATCATCCAAAGTCTCATTATCTCCAAAATGTATGCCCTCAACTACACTCGTTTTCTTCATTTCCTTCAATCTGTCTAGATGCACATGTCCCAATCTTTTATGCCACATCATCAAATCACTTACACCAGCATAGTAAACTCCCGTCTTTCCATTACTCAAATTCAGCCTAAACATTCCTTGGCTACCCTTTTCAGCTGTGAAGTACACTTCATTCTCATAGCTAGCAACGAAAACTCCTTTCTTAGTACTAGTCTCAAAACCTTTATCATCTAAGACCGACGTAGAGATAAGATTTTTGTTCAGCTCCGGAATAAAAAGAACATCAGAGAAAGTGACTATATATGTCTTTCCATCAACTAGGACCCTCAGATCTACTAATCCCACTGAATTAGTGGTCACTATTCTCCCATCCCCATACTATATCTCTACAGTAGGGATCTTTCTCATTTTGGTAAACAATGGTTTTTCTCTACACAAATGCATAGAGGCTCCTGAATCAATGATCCATCCTTCTTCAGGAGCTTCTTTCACTCCACCGAAAGCACACTTTTGCCTCCTTGGAATCTCCGGCCCACCTTTCACCTCCAACTCCTCGTCGAGGAGAAGTTCTCCATTGTCATCATCGGTATCCTCTCCCACGACTTGTGTTGCAACGAACGCCTTCTTTTTATTTCCGGCGGGTTTTCCAATCGATTCTCTTTCAATCTCAGCTCCGTCAACTTAGTGCACTCCGCCATGTAGTGTCCCGGCTTCTTACAAAATGTCAAAGCCCCTTCGGAGTCCTAGATCGAAACCCGTCATGGTTTCCTCTTCCTCCTCCACCAAAGTTTCCATAAGGTTGCTTGGAATCCTTACCCCCCCAGTTAGTGCCAGCAGCCAATGCCTAAACACTCTTTCCTCCTCTCCGAATCTCAGTTGTGCTTTCCCGAACCAAAAACATTCCCACAACCGAGTTCGATATCCATCGATGATCTGGCAAATCCTGAACCCTGTTAACAATGTTTTCATAATCATCTGGGAGTTTCATCAACAAAGTATTCACCTTCTCCTTCTCGGTCTCCCTTTTCCCTGCACTCTCCAACTCCATAAATAACCCAGCCTAGTCATTACAAAAATCTAACATCTTTCCCCCTTTGTATACATATGCTTCTACCTTCTGATCTGCCAACTTCTGCTGCTGAATTGTACCACTCTTGTAAATGTTGACAAGAGCCTCCCACAAGTTGTTTGCCTTGTCAACATGAAGATGAGGTGTAGCCACTACCTGGGTGAGACGCCCGAGAATAAAATGAGTCGCCACGGTATTGTTGAAATCCCAGATTTCACTATCATTAGCCTCGGTTTACTGAACATCTGCTGCCAAAACTGATCCAGTAGGCATCGGTGTGAGTTTGTCCTTCCCTTTCTCCTTCCCTATGTCCGACACGATGCTTTCTCCAACATCCTCTACAACCTCTGCCCCCGTAGATCCTCCTGTGAACCGAGATCCTCCAAACCCTGGTGGAACTCCCAATTTTGCGGATGGCCGACGCACACGACCACTCACAATGCCCCAAAGCCTTTTTTAAAAACAATGCACCCCTCATCATAGTTTCCCTATAAATGAACCCTGTTCCATTGAAAATGGGCACCCTAGAGGGTGGGCCCATAACCTGTAATTCTGTGACCTCCATTGGTACACAGAATGTCCAGCTTATGTGAAGCCTCTAAGATAATATATGCACTTTTGAATTTGACAGTGAATAAGTGCCACTCTGGGACGCAAAAACTCTGACCGACTACGCCCTTGTGTAGCGTGGACTCCCCTGAGTTCGCGGCAAAAAGATTCACTGAATTTGCTCACCTGAGCATTAAGTTATGGCTGACCAAAGTTGGTCCATTAATGCAGGTGCTCTCTGGGAGAGAGGCTGAAAAACCGAAAATATTCTAATTCCTAAGCTACCTCTCTAAACCTATCTCTAAGGTACAAGACCAATCATATGACTGTAAAGTACAAGAAGGTACAAGTACCGCTGTACTTCTTGTATGGCCATAGTACGGCATGGTTCGTCCTTTGACGCGTGTCACTTTCGGAGCCGTAGTTGCTCCTCCCGTGATGTCCGTTGTCCAACCATATGTTGCCACGTATCATCCGCCGATATCTGCTCCGCAAACCGCCAAGTGTGTATTCCGGTATTCCGACCCCCACTGTGAGTCGTTCGATCAGATCTAGACATTTTAATTTCGTCCGTCGAATTTAAATGTTAATTCGTAATTTCCGTGCGGTCCCGATTTCGTGCGACGCGGTATGTTTCCATGCATAAATCGTTCCGTAACTTGTTAAATGAAATATCCGGCGCTGTACAGCTTTAAATTTTTATCGCGCCATATACATGTATCGAATCTTCAAGGCTTACTGGATAAGGCGTACGGGTGGTCCGTACGGTGATCATCCAGAGGTCACTGGGTCAATTCTCACAAGGTGCAGTAATATATTTTGCAAAGAAAAACTGCCCTGAATGATCTGCCTGTCTCCTCTAGCTGCAGCAGGCAACCATGGCTTTATACAGGTCCTCAGTGATTACGATCAGCCATGGCTTTATACAGGTCCTCAGTGATTACGACAAGTATGAGGGTTGTTGTAAGTCCATAAGAAAGACTTCAAAATACCTCCTTTTTCAACACTTGGCGGTTTGACGTATCTCTCAGGTACAGTGGTATCATTGGTACAACACAAGTATAAGACTGAGGACTCAGAACACAAAATGTATCCAGACTTCCAAGTAGTAAACTACAGACAATTTTTGTGAAACATCTGAGCATTATATCTTGAGTGTTGTCTGGCGAATTGTGCCGAAACTTTGGGAATTGTTAGTGTTTATGCTACTCTATATTCTGATAGAGTTTTGTGAGGTTTGAATGCTTGTATAAGATTTGGTGAGCAGTTTAAAATAGTTGTTTGATTGGATTCTTGATAGCTTCTAAGAGTGTATCATGTCTACTTCTACTACTATTGATGCTCCTCCACCTGCACCGGTGGTGGTATAACAACA
Source organism: Zygnema cylindricum (assembly GCA_037447655.1). Lineage (NCBI taxonomy): Eukaryota > Viridiplantae > Streptophyta > Zygnematophyceae > Zygnematales > Zygnemataceae > Zygnema > Zygnema cylindricum. The sequence goes on along the minus strand of JBBHKE010001278.1, from coordinate 47,238 downwards.
AGTTATTGTTACCAAATTTGTACTAGTTTGTGCGTATTTTGTAGTGTTGTGTATCGGCAAGGATTTGTCGATAACCAATATGGGCCTTTTTTCGGGTTGCCCATAATCGATTTATTGGTACGATATATTGACATCGGTATTATCGCCTATAAACAACCGATAATATCGGTTATTTATCGGTGATTACACCGATAAGGATAACTATCGGCGATATCTATACGGTTTGCACCGTACAGCTGTACGGTTTATTCCGTCATACTTAACCGCCACTATTCCGTTACACAGAGTACGGAACAAACTGTTACACGTGTCATACCACACTATATAAAGTCAATAATATAATACAGTATGTTATAAAGTATTATTGTATGCGTACTATATATTTTGTAAGTTATCGCCGATAAGGAATTTGTTGGTCTCGGACCGATATATTAGGACCTGTGACCGTTGATAACCGATAACTATAGGTATCGGTGTTATCACGATAATTTTTTTGCCGATACACTACACTAGTATTTTGTACACTTCTGCACATGCTGACGTATGCGTTTGCGATTGTGCTTGCAGAATTGGCACATGCGATTTATTTCCTTTTTCTTTCGTTTACATCATGTCGCTTTCTTTGTGTAACCACAACAGTTACACGTCAATGTTAAGTAATATACGTGTCGCAAAGCTGTTGCGTACACGAGTGTCGCAATGTTTATGACCGCTAAATTGCGGTTCAAAATTTAAAATCACCTAAGGGCGTGTCCCCATGTGTTCAAGTAAGGGTTTTTTTTCCGTGGTTTACACAGAAAATGGGACTTCTTACTTGAAAATATTACGTCTTACGAAAAATGGGCAAAAACTCAAATACATTTTGCGTCATCTTAGAACTTGAAAGTTACGGCGATTTGGCAGTATTATCATCGCGACCCACTTCCAGTTCATCTTCACACTTGCACTGAAATCAAATCGCGACCTGCTTTTAGTCAAAATACTACCCTATTGACGAATAGAAAGCCTGGGTTGCACGCGTCAAAAGTTTTCATTTGTTTTTTTGCAGTTGTGAGAATACACGAAAAAAAAATGATTGTCCGTTTGCTTATGTTGTCCACTTGTGGGCGTCTACAAATGTAATTTTGTAGACGTAGGCGATTGCTTATGTCGTTCACGTGTGGGCGTCAACAAATGACAGTTGGAGTCGACAATTGTCCCAGTATGTCAAGAGCTCTTTGCGGCATACAAATGTCCGCGGTTTGTTCCGAGATCGTTGGCGTCTACAAATGTCAGCAGTTTGTTGGCGTCTACAGGTGTCGCAAGTATTGGCGACGTGTACAACTGCCACATATTCAAAAAAATGAACGCGCAAGTAAAGATTGACATAGGCACACTTTGAAAAGTACACCGTAAAATCAACGCTAAATTCCAAAATAACGTTTCAAAATATCGGTTACATGGGGACATGCGCCCTAATGCACGTCGAGAATTTATGTACAAAAAAAATCCTTTATATGACAAATAGTAACTCTAGGTTTCAAGAACAACCGGAACTTCCCCTAATGCGAGTGAATGTTTTTTTGACCCAGCATAAAAAAAACTACAGTACAGGTAAGTACAGTACTCCGCCAATCGTTATTAGCCTAGAAGCTTTTTTAGCGTACATGAAAAAATACCGTGGTTTACGTTAATTAAAGATTTGAAAATTTTGAATAAAAAACATACATTCTAATTGTTTAATAATTCTAATTTGGGTCTTTGAAAAAAATAAATGTTGGTCGCAAACATGCTTACACTAATATAGGTATTCGTACTAAATATGACAAATCGTACACAAATCGTACGCTCACACAGTCGAAACGTGGTTGCTGGACGAATATGTGCAAACGTGATATTTGACAACCCGATTAGACCCCCATTTTAGAGCGCACATTCTCATGCGTCCGAGCCTACTAAAACTCATTAATTATACTTTTTCACTTAAATAGGCACAATTTTGTACGGTCTGACACTGCCCGTACACCAAACTAATTGACTGATGGCGTACTTCTATTTTGTACGGTACTAAAAAATTAACCCTAAATAGAGTAAAGAAAAAAATAGAATGAACTACGCTAATGGAGAATAAAATAAAAACAAAAGCGGGACGGAATTAGCGTACACAACGCTAATAACGATTAGCGGTGTACAGCACAGCACACCGACCATCGTTATTAGCGTTACCGATTTATTAGCGTTAATGTGAATTAGAATTACTATAAAAAAGTTGGTGCGAGGAGACGTGGCAGACAGTACACTGCCAATCGCTATTAGCGTAGAAGTTTCTTTAGCTTATACGAATAATTAGCGTGGTTTACGCTAATTGGGAATTTGGAAATTTTCGAAGAAATCGATTACTCTAATTAGGAATTAGAGTTTTTTTTAAATAGTGTGGATAACTTTATTTGAGAATAAAAAAAAGAAAAAGCGGGACGGGATTAGCGTACACAACGCTAATAGCGATTGGCGGTGTAGTCCTCCTATTAAAATAGATTGGCCAACACTATTTTGTGAACTTTGGCGAGAAAAAGTCGTGTGTGACCGAATTAGTGTTATTAAGTCAACCTAAGGTGGGCGGTATGCCGACGGTACACCGCCAATCGTTATTAGCGTTGTGTACGCTAATTCCGTCCCGCTTTTTTTTTATTCTTAAATAGAATTATCCATACTATTTAAATAAAACCCTAATTCTTAATTAGAATAGACGATTTCTTCGAAAATTTCCAAATTCCCAATTAGCGTAAACCACGCTAATTATTCGTATACGCTAAAAAAACTTACACGCTAATAACGATTGGCGGTGTAGTGGTAACAACAGTGTCGGATAGTGGCCCAAAATGAGGCACGTGCGGCACATAGTTTAGTGGAACTAGTCAAATGAAGCGATTAATGTGAATAGCTCTTTGTAGCTACGGACGGTGTGATATATGCAGGCAAATGATTGATGGCTGCTCTGAATGTACTGTTTCCTCCAACTGGAGGACAAGCAAATAGTACTGTACTGTAATGTGCAGTACAGTACCCTGCAGTCCAAAATTCAGAAGCGACAGAAGCAAACGTTGGAAACTTGGATTTTCTCAATGCATAGAAACATGTCAGACGCGTAGACCTCGCTTTCCGATGGTTGGTCCTCTCCAGATTCATGAGGTCCAGTGCCGGGTCGTAGTAATGCCACCTGGCCAGAATTGCACGCGTGTCAAATCCAACTTCGTCTACCGCCCTCACACGCCGATATGGAATATTCCTTCCATCAGGCGCAAGTTTCAGCTTCTAAGAGAGCCACACGTTTCGAAGTGACGTGAATCTTGGCCTACATGAATAGAGGAGTCTACTTCAATGCATTCGCAATACCAGGGAGCGCTGTGGCACACAATTCAGATTTGAATTTTTTCGACGTACGATTTTATCTCTCTTTCTTTTTCTTGGTTCTTCGATTAATTTTGCACGTGGCGAGCACACACCGCTCCTTTATCTGTCTCGACTCGTGAAAAAGATTTTATGGGAATCTCACCTTTCATCGGTCCATAGTGGCAAATCTGCTAGATTCATGTAAAAAGTTACCTACCCCTGGATTTTCATCCCTTATCCGTGTAACAGAATCAGTGCTCGTACAGAAATGTGTACTGTCATCGGAACAGCAACTGAACGTCACGTCTTGAACACCGTATGTCAGAACTTGTGCGAAAATCTCGTGCGGCCGCAAGGAACCAGTCGCACGAAATTTATACTATTGAGTAAATTACTAAATCTTCCCCACAGTTTGCCGATTTCGTGCGACATTCGTACTAGATATCCGCACTTTAAAACATAGCTGCAAAATGCAAACCTTTCCAAATTTCCAAAATAAGACAGGCTCCCTAGCTTTCACTGCTGACATCTTTTCCCTGAGAATAATTATTGCAACCAGAACTTCGGAGATATTTTTTCTAAGGGAGGGAAAAGGAGCATGTATTCTTCAGCAGTGTAGAGGCTCTCCTTTTTCGCCTTTCCCTCCCTAATTATTCTCACAATTCAAGAATTCATCTTGTTTTCAGTAGTTACTTGTCCTTCATTTCAGGTCTAATGGGGAAGCTTTCACGCACATTTTCTTTGCCGACAGGCATTTCTGACGCTCCAGCCGCCATCTGCCACGTGTCAACAGCTAGAACTTCCGCCATCCAATCAGCAGTTTCCTCGTGGATAAGCAACTGTTCAAATTTTGGCTCAAATTCTAACTCAATTTCTAAGTCAAGCACGTCATTTGTTCCCCCTTCTTCCAGCAGAGCTTTATTTCTTGCAGGAACTCCAATTCCAGTCAATGAAAAAACAGCCGTGAGAAACGACAAACCGTACCGTTGTACTCAGAATTGTACTGTTGTAGCTGCTGCTTCCGTTGGCGATAGCGGAGCTTTTGCACATGGAGATAGAGGTAATTCATGGCAATTGGACGCAAATGGAGCAGTTGGAGGCTGGACCAATGCAATTGCTCGCTCACATGGACTTATTTCTGAAGGGAGACCTAGGTTCAATACAAAAGATTCCTTAAATGGTACTACAAGTATTTTCGTACCTGTACAAAATTCAGCTGTTCAAAATTCAACCGAAGAATTGCTATTTGGACATCTAACGGAAAGTAGAGAGACTCCAATTGGAGTCGGTTTGACTGTTAGACCAGAGGAGGGATGGAATTTGGAGAAGGAGAAAACAAAAGAGAAAGACAATGTGGAGCAACCATCTCAGGATAACGGTAAGGGAGCTTTCACTGCTCTCTCTTCTCCTGTTGCGTTAATCTCTGTATGTATTTATGTAGATCAATCCTAATTTAGTGCGTGAATTTAGTGTTTGAATTGCAGTGCGTGGTTTATTTCTGATGTGAGGGAAGAATGCGATTTGTTGTTTTGTGCGGCATTCTTGTACTTTTTAACTTTTAGTATGACTTATGCGAAATTGGACAGGATGGGAATTTGCAAGTGCACTAACTGAAAATTCAAATTCGATACTCTTTAAGCTAGCAAAGTTGAAGGATTTTTGTTTTTCTTTTCTTTTTTTTTTCATTTTTTCGTAGACGTGTTTAGCCTTGAGTCAAGCAGAGGTTCTTTTTGTACTCTACAGAGCTCAGAAGTTGTGAATTTGGTGAAATTTGTTCCTCCTGAATGAAATTCTATCCTATGGTTTTCTGATTCTTATAATCCATAATTGTTTTCATTCTTTTAACCTTGTGGTTGCAATTTTCATATCAAGTATGCTTTGATTCTATGATAATTCCCTGATTTTAAGTTTGCTGGTCACAAATTTCTTTACTGATTTGTGTAGTATGTATGTTATGTCCTTTCCTCATATTTCGTCGCTGATATCTTTTTTTATTGCCGGCTATGGATCTTGGAGTATTAAAACTAAAATACTGTATAAACAAATGTCAAAGTTTAGAGGATTTTTTTTCTCTGTTGCATGAGGAATCTGCACGAGGTTTTTGAAGCAATGATTAGGCTGGAATGCGATACTGGAAATTGCCAAGTTTAAATGTGAATTTAACAAACAGATGCGGCAATGTTTTGGTGTGCAGGATACAAGATGCTGGCTGCTGTGGATATGGGTACGAATTCTTTCCATATGGTTGTAGTACGAGCAGATTCCCAGGGACGATTTCAAATTGAAGATGTAGAAAAAGAAGATGTGAGACTAGGAAGTGGCAGGTGCGTTCCTACTCTGTGGCTTGGTAGCAATAGGAAATTGCATAGATAGATTGCTGTTTTTTGGTGTCGTTTGTGTTGCACAGAAAGTGTGGATTATGTAAAATTGAGATCAAAACACAATATTAACTTGCTGATAGAATTAAGTTTTTGTTTTGTTGTTAGGGCAATGGCCCTACATTTCCTTGGTTTATGTGGAAAAGTAATAGGAATACGAGTTTGGAAAATTGGAGACAGAATTAGTCAGTGCATGCCAAAAGTAGCATTTTAGGACAGTCTATAACTAAAATGGAATGAAGGATTGAGGCCCTGTATTCCTCCTGACTGTAATTGTGTTTTTGCAAGAAACACAGTGAAATATGAAAAAGTAGTTTTCGAAGTCCTGTTTGAAAATTTGATATGTTTGAGACATCTTCAGTCTTTTGAAAACTTTTCAAATGTTTTTTCAATTTCGGATCCCGTTTATTTGTTTTTGGAATGGCGTAGACAAAATGTTCCGACATTATTGACTCATAGTGGTCACGTCTACTGTTTCTCCCTCTATATGTATAGGAACTTTTTTAATTCGAATGTGTTCCTTTCAGAGGAAGAAAAGCCAAGGGCTTTTGTTCTGCTTTTTGTTGTACGTTGTACTTGACTGATACCATGGAATTGGTGTACTTTCACAGTGCTGGGTTTAGTGTCATCACTCCGGAGGCAGAAGAGAGAGCTCTTGCGGCTATCAAGAGACTGAAGAAGATTGCTGCAAATCGAAGAGCTCCAATGAGAGTGGTTGCAACATCTGCTGTTCGGGAAGCACGGAATAAGCGGTATGAATGTTAAGATTGTAAAAAAGAAAGGCACATCTTAGAAAAAAATAATTGAATGCTGAAGTTTTTTGTGTCGTTGATCAGTTTGAAGTTTTTAATGTGCAAGAAAGCCTGAAGGGCCATATGTGGTTGCTCATACCAAATGCGTAATTCGATACTCGAATAGTACAGGCGAATGAAGTATGGAGTTTCCATATCCTTTCCCACATTAAAACGACGGTTTGATGGTTTGAAGTATGCAGTCCATGGCACCTGGCACTTTGGGATCTTGTCATATCAAATGGCTATCTTGTATTAGTGGATTGTTGATCATCAGAAAAGTTTGAAGGATCTGAATGTCATGTGAGACTGTTGAAATGATTCCGTTTTTTCTCTTTGGTTGTTTTCTTTCCTGAGGCGAAGATCGGATTTCCTTAACAAAGGGAGGATCTTCTCATAAAAACTTTTCCGTCACATGAATAAGTGATGTACATTTTTTTCATGCCCTTTCTTAAGCTGTTTTGCTAACTGTGTTTGTGAAATTTTTATGTCTATTACAGGGCTTTCACACGGAAAATTTTCGAATCAACAGGGGTGGAGGTGGAGGTCTTGACAGGTCGAGAGGAGGCGTGCCTCATCTATGCGGGAATTTTACAAGCTTTGCCTGTATTTTCGAAAACTGTTCTCACAGTTGATATTGGGGGAGGATCCACTGAGTTTGTGGTTGGTCGTGCAGGGAAACCTCTGTTTGCCACGTCACTAAAACTTGGGCATATTCGTCTCACCGAACGATTTATAGGTATGTTTTCCAGACCGTTTTTGTCCCAAATTTTCTTTTTCTGGTGACTTTAGATTACGAACATAGTTGTGTGATGACCAGAGTGCAAGAATGTTATGATAGACAGGGAAATGAAATTGGGCAATGAATTGGAGAACTTTATCTTGATGAAAAATGCAGGGAATGGAAAAGTTTCTTACCTTATCTTGATGGGAAATGCAGGGAACGAATCGATTTCAAGGGGTAATATTGATGAGATGCGACGTTACATACGAATAATGCTCGCAGACAGTGGTGTTATGGATGTGGTTCATAAATCTGATTATGAAGTTGCCATTGGGTCCTCAGGGACCATAGAGTCTATTGAACAAATGATTCATCACAATAAGACGAGCACAACAACGTCTCCCTCTGCGGAGGTAAAGAGTTTTCCACTAATGACTTAAGTCTATGTTTTACTGGTAACTATTTGTTTGCTAGATATTACGATATGCGCCGTGTACTTGCCAAATTCTTTTTACCCTGTGCTCTCTTTTCCTTTTAAGAATGGTTTAATGTGTTCTGTTGTTAAGCAGCTGTATTCCTATTTTTTGAGGTAGTTACGAAGTTCAGAAAGGTTTTCGTTCTTTAAACAGATATTTTCTGCTTGAGCTAACCTGTTTTAGTGTTTTATTTTTTATGTTTGTGTGTATATTGTCTCGATCTGACGATTGGTTTCAAGAGGAAGTTTCATTGATCTTCTCTGTTTGTGTGTTTACTTTTGTACGTTTACCATTTTAAAATAGTTTTGGAGCTCACTTCGGTGCAGGGTAATGGAGCACAAAAATTCCGGCAAAATTTTCATGAAAAACAATTTACTAAAGAGGAACTTAGCAGTTTGGTGAAGAAGATTTGCAAGGCCAAGTCCCCCGAACATCGGGCAAAGATTCCCGGGCTTCCGGAGAAAAGAGCAGATGTGATTGTGGGAGGTGCAATTCTTTTGGAGGAAATCTTTAACGCCATGGGTATAGAGGTATGTTAATCATCATTTTCAAAGTTATGTTCTTTGTAAGCCATGTTCCTCTTGATTAGAAAAAAAATTATTTTCAAGTAATGTCAAGCAAGGGGACAGGTGTTTTGTGCTCTACACATCGTCATATGTCGAAAAAAAATTCCTGTCGGAAAACAAATTGTGGTAACAGCTAGTAGTAGAAAACTGATGATTGGGTGCGACTTCCTCTCTGTCGGAGTTTGCTTACATTTTGTGAATAAAACATGAGTAATTGTAATGAGACTATTTGGCAGCTGGTCTGTGCGTTTGATATGTTTTAATTTTTTCATGGATTGGGTTTCAATTTATTATATGGTCTTTTTCTGATACAGGAAATGATGGTCTCGCCATATGCATTACGAGAAGGTGTAATTGTAGACACTTTGGCTCGCACCTGCGATGCTTTTAGTCCCACAACCAATATTCGCCGAACTTCAGTTCTGAATCTTGCGGCCCGATTTAATGTGGACAGGCGCATGGATTCTGCTTTGAATTCTGCGAAACTAGCTTTGGTGAGCACAATGATGAATGAAATATATATATATATATATATATATATATATATATATATATATATATATATATATATATATATATATATATATATATATATATATATATATATATATATGTGTGTGTGAGTGTATTTATGTTTCTATATTTTTTTTGTTGTTCCGGGATTTGTTTTTTTTTTTTTTTGCTAAAGCGAATTACCAACCGTACTATTGTTTACTCAAGAAGTTTTTGATGGCAACAAAAGGGCGCCCAGGTTATGATGCTGATAAGAATTGCTGTTCTTTTGGTGACATGACCTTTAGAGAAGCATGTAACTCCTAGGAGGTCTAGGAAGTAATCTCATACCATGATGGATGGTGGTAGCGGAAACTGGTGATTCAGTTGTGGATTATCAGTAAATTGAATGTCGTCCAAACTGAATTGAAAGATTTTCTTCCAAAAATGTGTTTTGTGTCAACTTTTTTTTGACAAATGTTTTCTGTTACAGGAAATTCTAGCCGGTTTGCAAACTTGTCGATTGGGCGGATCTGACTGTATGACCGAGGCAGTACAAAGATTAGAGGAAAGCGACGCCGAAGTTTTAGAAGCCGCAACCATTTTACATTATGTGGGAATGTTTATTTCGCATAAAGGTTACCACAAACATTCACACTACTTAATCAAGGTGTGTATATCTGTCTGACAAAACCCACTACTTATTGTGCCCTAAAACTAGTCTGTGTTTAAGTTTAAGTTGTCCCACATGTTCTTTCATGTGTTGTAGTCTTTTATTCTGACATGACACACTTTTCCGTTTGAGTTTTTTAAGCTTGATAGACATAGTTCATTTTCTTTTTATTGGATTGGACAGTATGCTGCCATGTCTCAGATCCTAAATGAATATTTTTTGTTCAGATTTTGCATAATACAAGTAATTTCTTGACTCTAAGCGATGAAGAGTAGGATTAAACTTTATGTCACTGTTCCCTATTTTTCCTTTGTGTTTTTTCTTTTAGCTTTGAACAAGATGCTCAATATGCTCTTTGGCTGGTTGGTTTTTTTTGCAGAATAATGAGCATCTACTAGGCTTCACTCCAATTGAAGTGGAGGTAAGCCTCAGAATACTTGTACAAATGACATACTCATTAGCTCTTTTTTGAATTCAGAAGTTCATGAGAGGAGAACTAGATGAGAAACATGTGTTGTCAAATGTTTGAAGATTTTGTTGCATCCTACTTTCATCAGATTCCTGGTTTTGGTGTCTTGATAATTCAAAAATTATGTTTACAGGGATTGATATTCAGCATGTTAACTCGAAACTGTGTCTCTATTTTGTTTTTAACAGATGATTGCTCTTCTTGCCAAATATCACCGCAAGAAAGTCCCAACTGTTAAAGACGAAGAATTTGCTGAACTTCCAGAAGAGGTAATTCCCATATTTTCACAGATTTAATGTGGTCTATTTTATCAGGTTCTTTAAACCGGAGAGTTTGAAGAAATCCCTTATCATGCCAATAAGCATTCCTACTTTGTCCCTGACCACTTTTCATGCTTATTTGGAAGTTGTTTTGGAAATAAAACATGCGAACTGTTTTTAGAACTATACAGTGGTCTAAATGTTGTAAAATTAGTGATAATTTTAACCTCGAAGCGTACGGTTGAGTTAAGTTGTCAATTGAACTCCTGGTTGTGATTTGTTGACAGGTTCAAAAGCGTCTTTGAGTATCGGAAATTAAACATTTATGTCTTTAGAGCTATACGGTGACCTAGATGTAGTAACAATGATAACAATAGTTCTAAGCTAAAATTGTTGATATTAATTCCTGTTGCAATTCACATACAGGTTCAAAAGCGTCTTCGAGTGTCGGAAATTAAGCATTACGGTGATTTAAATGTAGAGTTAACAATGCTAATGATAATATTTATAATACTAATTGTAGGTTTTTTCGCGAAAACTGTCAATTTAAATCCTGGTTGTGATTTGTTATACAGGTTCAAAAACGTCTTCGAGCTCTTTGTGGAATTATTCGCGTTGCCGTGGCACTCGATCGCTGCGACTCGGGAGCTGTGGAGAAAGTCCATGTTCTCCAAGACCACGACAGTTGTGTACTGGTAAGATTTTGAGAAAGATATAAATGAATTAATTAATTCAAAAAATAAAAATTAGAAAGAAGACTGTCCTAGTTCGAGTTGTAGTTGACTAATTAAATTTACGGAGTTAGTGATGTGGGGAAATCCCATGTTGTGAAATAAGTCAATAAAATAGTTAGTAATTACAAAAACAACGAACAGTCTGATCTGTAGTTAATTGATTAATTCCCAGCGTTATTTTGGGCAACAAATCAACAGATTAGTAAATAGTTAATAAACGAAACAGTTCTGGTTCGAGCTGTACTTGACCAATTAGATTGACGTTAATGATCAGTGCTCAGAGAGGCCTAGGCTATTTCACAATTAATTTCTGGGTTTTATGGGTGGAAAGTATTGCGAGCTTGTGAGGTTTTGTAATCATTTGATTTGCGGCTTTGACACGACGTAATTTTTGCTGTGTGCCAAAAACAAGTGTGACAAGTATTAAAAGTTTTTCTGATTCTTGAAAGAAGTGGTTTGGGGTTTTCTGTAGGCTGTTACTCCGGCTCTGGACAAAGAGACAAACCGCCTTAAGGATGTCTCATTAGAAATCTGGGCAGCACGTGCCGAGCTGGAGTATTTTGAAAAGGTTTGTGGTTTCTGTTTACTTAATAATAATTCAAAAAGAAAGGTGTCGAAAATTTATGTTCCATAGCGACAAATATGGAACACTGTTTTGTAAATTCGATACTTATTTGTTTTTCGTAAATTTAAAAATAATTCAAAAGTATACCCGCCTGGAAGAGCAACTGTGGAAGACTGTTTTGTAAATTTGTAGTCACCAGTTTTTATATCGTCTGTTAACCAATATCTTCTCATGACAACATATAATGGTTTTCCAGAGTTGTTATTTTTTCGATGCTTATGTTTTCTATGATTTGTCGAGTTGCCAAAAATGTATCCGCCAAGCAGTTTGGAGTTGACCCTTGGTCTATTACAATGTTTTTGACTCCTTTTGGTCTCTTAATGGACTTTGGTCTCTTGTAATGTCTGTATCTACCTTTTGGGGTTTGTTTATTACTCTATTATAACGCATAAATTCACCGCGTTTTGACTTGATAATGGACACCTCTGAATCTTGCAATTTTCGCGCTACGGACAAATGGTGAGAGCGGTGAGAGGAGGCGGTGCACGAGTCCACGTCGCCCCCCTTTCATTCCGTTTTACGACGCGCCGCGCGGACGTCGTGTTTATTAATATGTTTAGGTTTTTTTTCTCACTTGTGCTTTTATTTATAAAAAAAACACACAACCACTAAAAAACCATAAGGCTAAATGTAAGGTACCCGGGCGGTATCTTGCAAATGGTGAGAGTTACACCTTTTTGGGTATAAAATACGACTCTCACCACTCTCACCAACCGGGACAACTCGAAAGATACCTAGTCTGTTCCTTCATCCTTTCGTTTCCCTTCGATTTTCATTATAACTTTTCAAGTTAAATTTGTGAACATCAGCTACATACGTGGCGAAAACATAAGCCAAAAAAGTCTTCAAGGAAAAAAACAGCCCTAACTCCATGGATCGATGTCCTATTCCCGTTGTGTCGACATACTTAGTCTTTCTTCAAGGGGTGGAAAGCTCCAAGATCTCATTTTGAATTCAGCGGTCTCAAAGACGCTTGCCGAACCAGTGAGAGAAGTTAGGGCTTTGTATTTGTCAAAAAAAGAGCTTCATAACAATTTTTTTCCTACACAAGAACATAGCGTCTGCAGTTTAGCAAAAGGATGCGAATGTTTTTTAGCTCGAGCACTGGAATTCACACCTAATATTGGAACTCACACCTAATATTGAAGAGCAAACAGTAGGCAGTTTTTACAAGTCTACTTCAGTTTTGGAGTTGTTAAAAGTGAAAGGCGCGAGTCTCTACACATTCAATGTTGAGCATTGTCACCTATTTGTAAGGAATTAACTTCATAAACTGTCTCTCATCTGGACTCATTTCCTCATTAAGGATAATTACACCTCTTTCTACACTCCAATCACTTACTTTTTTCAAGTCCGTGGGAGTTGTACAATTGTTTGCCTTATCTATTTCAAACTATTCTAACATGTTTCCGATTACCTCCTTTTGAGTTAATCCGATTATGCTTTTCCTTTTATCTCTTTCCATTTGAAATCCTATGATGTATTTTGCCTCCCCTAAATCTTTCATGTCAAATCTGCTCCTTAAATCTTTCTTTAACGTATTAGTTTTTTCCATGGACTTACTCAAAACCATCAAATCATCTACATGTAATACAATAAAAATCTCTCCCTCCTCATCCTCAAACATGTAAATTGAATGGTAAGAGCTGATTTTGACATATCAAAGATTTGTTAAGAATTCATCAAGTTTCTTATTCCATTGTCTAGGGGCCTGTTTCGCTCTATACAAAGATTTAATTTAATCAGTCTGTAGACTTTACTCTCCTCTCCTTCCTCCACAAAGCCTTCAGGCTGTCTCATGAAAATCTCTTACTTTAGCTCACCATTGAGAAAGGCAGTTTTAAAATCCATTTGATAAATCTCCATGTCTTCCGCTGCCGCTAGACTAAGGAATGTTGCACCTACCGAGGGAAATCGTACAATCGGTGCAAAGGTCTCATCATAATAATTTCCCTCTTTTTGGGTGAAACCTTTTGTTACTAATCTGGCATTATGCCTCTCAATTATATTGTCTGGGTTCTGTTTCAATTTAAACACCCATTTGCATCCAATTTGTTGTCTGTCTAGAGGACAATCCACTAATTCCCATGTATTGGCTTCCATAATGGAAGTCATCTCATCATTGATGGCTCTAATCCATCTATCCCGCCCTGGATTGTATGAGTCAGTCTGTGGTTTATCCGGGAGTGACATTTTTGTTACCTTGTGAACTGCCAGATTTTTCTTGCAACCTCTTCCTACTCTTTTGTCCTCCCTCAAACTCAGAGGCACGAATGGATGGTAATCTTGGGTTTCTCCAAATCACTTCATCTGCTCCCTTGTCTATAGATTCTGGTTCCAATTCCTCTTCCTCTGAGTGAGCTGGGATTTTTGAATCCAAAAGTGGTTCTCTTTTAGTATGAGTTTCTTATGAATCTATTATGATCTGTTGATTTATGTTGATTTATATTGCTGTCAGGCAGATCTGAATTCATTTCACTTTCTGATTCAAATCTAACTTTTATTGTTTTTAAATACTTGAAGGGATCTATTGATTTCCTTCACCATCACCACTAGATGTTTCACCACAATAATGTCTTGCTTTCCTAGATCATACACTCAATATCCTTAGGCATCTTCATCATACCTCACTGGGTATCCAAGTTTTTCCCGAACATCTAGTTTTCTATCAGATTTGTTAGTGTTCAAACTATACACTTGACTTCGAAACACCTTTAGATGAGACACATTTGGTTTCCTACCAACCCATCTCTCATACGATGTTTTCCCTTTGACAGCTGAGGTAAGAACTCTATTTTTAATATACTTTGCACAATTCATACCTTCTGCCCAAAGCGTCTTCCTATTTTCTTATCTGTCAGCATACTTCGGGCACTATCTCTTAAAGTTCTGTTCAACCTTTTAGCCACACCATTTTGTTTTGGATTATTTCGAATTGTCTTTTGGTGTTGCACTCCTTTATCTTTCAAGAAGTCTTCAAACTGATTTGATGTGTACCCCCCCCCCCCCCCATTATCACTTTTGATTCTGCTAATAAGAGTCCCATGCAGTTTTTTACTCCAAGCTTTGTACTCTTTAAAGTATAAAGGTGCCTCAGAATTTGACTCAAGAAAATAAACCCTTTAGTATCTAGACCAATCATCAGTTACCCTCCCAATGATGGCACTAAGGCCGGTCCGCAAATATTTGTGTGAACCAGATCCAAGACTTTCTCTCCTTTATAAGTAGCACATTTGGGAAAGGGCAATCTGTGGGCCTTACCTTGAGCACATCCGCCACAATCACTCGTCATTTCATTGTCTCCAAACTCAACACCTTCCACTACTCCCTACCTTTTCATTTCTTTCAATCTGTCTAGATTCACATGACCCAAGGGTTTGTGCCATATCATCATATGAAAAACACCAACATAGTAAGCCCTCTTCTTTTCATTACTCAGGTTTAGCTTAAACATTCATTGGCTACCCTTTTCAACTCTAAAGTAGACTTCGTCATCATGCTTAGCTGTAAAGACTCCTTCTCTAGTATAGGTCTCAAAGTCATTGTCATCCAAAACATAAGTTGAGATAAGATTCTCACTCAACTGAGGTATGTAAAGCACCTTTGAAAAAGTAACTATGAACGTATGACCTTCCACTAGTACTTCCATATCTACTGATCCCACTAAATTAGTAGTCACTACTCTCCCGTCCCCGTATTCTATCTCTACGGTGGGAATCTTCCTTAGCTTTGTAAACAATTTTTTTCAAGGCACATATGCATTGAGGCATTTGAGTCTATGATCGAACCTTCTTCTACAGCTTCTTAGATAGCTCCAATCGCACACTCTTGCTTCCGTGGGATCTTTGTCTCCTCCAAAATCTCATTGAGGAGAAGATCATCGTCATCCTCATCCGGAAACTCTTCCTCTCCGGGCACTCCGTTCACTTGTGTTGTCACGAGTGCCTTTTCTTCCCTCTAGAGGATCCACCTGTTGTTATGAAATGTTAGTTTCGTGCGTACGCGACATTTTGTGCGCACACGACGTTTCGTGCGTATGTTATTATCGGAAGTAATGTGGTTATACAAATGGAGTTTCGAATGGATTTGTGGATTGGGGGAGTAAATGTATGAGTAAAATTAATGGGACGTGATGGAGTAATTGAGTGGCGCGGAATGCGTTAAGAAATGAACGGCGGATTGCGACGCGATCCGACGTAAAATATTCGAAGAGATTGAAATGGTACGTCGCACGTACGAAACATAATGCGACAGGTGGCATTTATGGAAAAGGACGCGACGGTACAAAGAATCCTATTTTACAGGAGTACTTAAAATTGGTAAGTGTAATTTATGGCGAAGTACGTAATTTCGGTACGGACAAATTTGGATGGTTTGACGTCGTTTCGTCAAGTAGAATTTGGGATTACGTGGCGCGACATCGAAGGTGCCGAACAAGAGCGACGGACGGCGGACAAAGGCCGCCGGTATTTTTCAAGCAGTGGTGACGCGAAATCGCGTCAATCACACAATATCTATTTTTGGACGGCTCGGATTGTTTTACGAGATTCGTGGAGTCTTGTTGACTTACACGCAATGACTCAGCATACGATTTTGTTGTCGGTGTAAATATTTGGTTAAACATTGTTTTGTCTTTTTGTGAATTAGTTATTAGTGTACTTTTACTCATTTTGACATACCTTGAAGTATTCGGGTATATTAACATTAATTGAGGTAGCTGGTAGATAGCGTACCGCTGGTATGCCTCCGTACGTTTAGTAGTGAGCTCTAGTTTATATTTGTAGGACTTAGTCATTTTAAGACATAGGAACTTTCTGTACCAAAAACTTGTTTATGGTCATTTTTGGTAATTTTGTCTGAGTATATCTCTCAGATCTGTTGGCAAATTTATATTAAATTTTGCATGTATGTTCCTCCTTGTATTTTTTACATTGATACAGATTTTCAGGCCTATTGTGTGCCTGGTCTGTGTTTTACTTCATTGTGAAGCTGGCCGGTTTTATCAAAGTTCTGGCAGACTGTTTTTCTGCAACTTTGACCAGATGATGTGATCACTCTGTTCATTATTTTAGTCTGAAACTTTGTGAGGTGATTTTGTAGCCTAGAAAATATTTGTGTTTGAAGTTTCAGCTTGTTTTGATATTTCTGTAGAATTCTGTGTTGATTCAAAGTAGGCTGTTTTTGGGTAGTCTGTGGTGCTTCCGAGGGTAAATCCATGGCTGAAAATGGCTATGGGCAACACCACCTGTATAGCTGCCCTTGCGCCTTAGATTTGTCAGCTCGGGGCACTCTACCGTGTAGTGACCAGGTTTCTTGCAAAAATGGGAGTCCTTTCGAAGTCCTTGGTACTTCATGCTGATTAACACCTCTGCCAATAATATGGTTTCTTTAGATCCTTGTTCCACCGATCTGTCCTGACTGCCAGAGCTTGGAGGCACTTTGCTCCACTTCGGATCTCAATGGTGTTCTCTCGGACAAGGATCATTTTGACAACGGAGCTCCAGATCCATACGCTGTCATCAAGATCCTACACACGGTTGACCACATTCTCGTAATAGTCTCGTAACTTTATGATCAGGGTGTTGACCTTTGCTTTAGTGGTTCTTGTCCAACTAGCACTCTCCAACTCCATATACAAAGCTGCAAGATCATTGCAATATTATAACATCCTCCCCCCTTTGTAAGAATATGCACTCAGCTTTTGTTCAACAAGCTATTGCTCTTGAATGGTAGCGCTCCTATAAATATCCACCAATGTCATCCACAGACTTGCGGCCGCCATGATGTGTAGGTGAGATGTTGCCAAACCCTGAGTGAGATGCATCAAAATGAAGTGCCTTGCTGCCATATCTTTAAAGTCCTATGTTTGAGAATCATTCACCTCATTTTTTACCACCGGTGTATCTATAGATGGAGCACTAAAAGTAGTTGGCTCCTTCCTTTTCTCCCACACACTACTCTCCCCTTCATCTGCTTCTTTCGTTGGAGCAGGTGATGTTCCTCAAAATCTGACTCCGCCAAATCTTGCTGGAGTCCTTAGAGATGGACGACTCACTTCTCCGCTCACTATTCCCCAATACCGTTTTTTACACAATGCTCTTATCGTCATTCTTTCCTAATAAATGAACCCTGTTCCATTGAATATGAGTACCCTAGAGGGTAGGCCCATAAAATGCTATTTTGTGACCTCCATAGGTGCACAGAATTTGCTGCTTGACCGAAGCTTCTAGGATAATTTAGAATGCCCTCTTTTCTCTCTGAAATATTGTCACCCTGACAAACAAAGACTCTACCTTCACCCCTGTGAACGTTGAACTCCGTTGAGCCCTATGCAAAAGGAATTGCTTAAAAACGTCCAACCATGCGATTAATTATCAAGAGGCTAAGATGCCTATTTGTATAGTAGCTCTATGAGAGAGAGGCGGCTATCTAAGATTTTACTAAGTCCTAAACCCTCTCTAAACCCCACCATTGTGATGTACTACACCAATCACAAGAATGTACCATACAAGAAAGTAATAGTCCCTGATGTGCCTTTTGTATGGTCAGGGTACGTCATAGCTATGGCGGGGACGTTTGTCTTTTTAGGACTCGTCATGATGCTCTTTGGAAATTTCGTATCCCAATTATGTTGCGCCAAGTGTCACCCGGTGACGAACGATCCATAAACCGCCAAAAATGCCATTGTGCGATATTGGCTTCAATAGCATCCGTCTAATTCGATGTGATTGTTTATATCAGTCTTTGAAAAGAAAACGTCCGATTTATTTAGTGATGTGTCAGTAGACATATGAAATGTTTTTGCACTTTCTATGTACAATTTCCTGTAAAACTAGTTAATCGGTGTAGCTGGATTGTAAATCTTTAAAGAGCTATCGAACCCTATATATCCCAACAAAGGTCCTTGACTATAGGACAAGGTTGCCGGCTATTTTGGCAAACGGTAGGGACGAGGTTCAATACCTAGCCGGTCCGTAATACATTTTGGTATAGTCTTATTTAGACTCTCTACTGTCTTCTCTGGGTTGCTAAGGTATCCATGGATCTCTATCTCTCTCTCTCTACTGTCTTTTCTGGGTTGCTAAGTTAGCGATAGATCTATCTCTCTCTCTCTCTCTCTCTCTCTATCTCTCTCTCTATGGTCATCAGTGACTACAACAAGTATGGAGCTCAAAAAGAGAGAGAGAGGTTAAAGCCCAGTTGCCTTCTAACCATTTTGTTATGTCTGATAAGCAACCTATAAAATACACAAAGAAATCACATATTTCAACACATCGTACCAAAAGGATTACCCACCAACTAGGTATTGATCCAGGTCCCTACAGTTCGCTAGAATAACCGACAGCCTTGTCCTTTAGTCTAGGACATTTGCTAGGATATATAGGGTTCGCTAGCTAATCAAAGATTTTCATGGAGACTAAACCAATTAACTAGGATTAGAAGAAATAGCACATTCAAAACCGGAAGAATTTCGTATGCACGCCCGTACCGCACTTAACAAATAAATCAGACATTTTTTTTCAACGGCGGACATTAAAATCCAATTTGGATCGAATGGTTTTCATTCAAGCCGACATCAAGCAATGGTTTTCTTGGCGGTTTATGAACGTTTCATCATTGGGCGACATGTGGTGCAGCATAAGTCCAAAGCGGAATTTTCAGAGAGCATCAGGGTAAGTCTTAAATTGATAGGCGTTCTCACCATGGCTATGCCGTACCTTGGCTGTACATAAGGTACCACGAGGCCAGTACCTTCTTGTACGATACAGTCTTGTGATTGGTGTTGTGATTGGTGTTGTACATTAGTATACAGTGGTTTAGAGTAGGATTAAGGACTTAGCAATTTCTGTAGGTAGTCGCTTCTCTCTGAAAGAGCTTCTATACAAACAGGCATTTTTGCCTCTTCATAATAAATCGCCTGATTGGGCGTTTTGAGCATTTTTTTTTCTCCGAGATCAAAGGAGTCCAAACTACAAAGGGGTGTAGTCAATAAAAAGTATTGCCTCCCAGGGTGGCAGTTGTGTCTAAAGGAAGGGAGTCAGACCAATGTTATCCCAGAGGCTCAAGCAAGCCGTGCCTTGTAACAACAGAGGTCCACGTGACTGGCGAAGGGCATACCGAGGGGGGGATGGGGAGGCGAGGAATATGGCTAGGAACAAGGACACGCAAACCGAGAGAGGGAGCGATATTCACCATAGATTTAGGGGGAAATGGAGGAGACGGGTGGGTGGAAGAAGAAAAGGCAAGTTGATAGGGAGGAGAGGAGATTAGTGAGAGGAAAGAATGAGATGATGAAGATTGCGAGAGATAAAAAGTGAGGGAGAAACCGAGGGGCATATTGGAAGGGTGAGGGGAGGGGGGTGAGAAATATAGATGTCGTGAAAAAAGGGAAGTAGAAAGGGATCGATGGCGTCCCTAATATGGAATCCATGGATGAAAGGTGGAGCTTTCGCCTGCTTCTTGGTGAATCGATAGAAAATTTGTCAAAATGAGAGAGTAAGGGTCAGATCTGACAGGAAAAAAAAAACGGTTCGTTTTGATTCGTCTAAAACAGATCTTGTTTTTTGGGGTCAGTCCGCATTTGGCCTTTCCTCCCCCCAAATATCACCAACGCCAAATGTTGTTGTTTTATTCTATTTTATTCAATGATGAAGTATATTTTATGGTTTATTTTACATATCAACCCCATATTAACGTATACTTTCACTGTATTTTGTGTTCGATACCATATTACAATAGACTTTTACACTAAATGGGTCAATTAGCACAGAAATAACATATACTTATACGCTAAATAAACCGAAACCGCAAAATATCATTAATATGCAAGATAATTAAGTACAAAGAACTTAGTTGTGTTGGAATTCAAGTATTTTCTATGTCTAGAGATTGCAAAAAAAAAAGCAAAATAGTAGATATTGACAGTCTGCCTCTAACTCCTCACTCAAGTCCCCACACTTGTCGCAGTCACTAAAGACTGGAGGAGGAGTTAGCCATGGCTGCATGTGCTGTCTAGAGAGAGACAAACAATTGTTTTATAAGGTTTTTGGTTTTCTCTAAAAGGGAGTTTTGACATAGCCAAGATTTGATCCTGGTACCTGCAATTCGTCACACCCGCAATAGACGGTAACCTTATCCAGATAGTCTAAATTATATGATAGAGTGTACGGGGTATGATATTAATTTAAATAGTTACAATAATACTAATTCATTTAACTAGAACTATATGCATAATGCATAGAAACAGTTGTGTTAAGTACGACGTACGGTACGGATACGAAATAAATACCGCGCAGTTTGTTTGACGCCGAAAAGAATACCGCGCAAGTCTTTATGACGGCCACGATTGAAATCCAAATTTGATCGGACGGCCTCGAAGGATGCCGAGATCGCGGAGTACGATTTTGGCGGTTTGCGATCACAGCCACATTGAGTGACACGTGGCAACACTACATTGGATTGCGGCAACTCCGGGGATTACGGAAACGAATCCGGATATGACACGTGTTAACATTTTGACCATGTCGTACTATGACCGTACATAAAGTACACCGACACCTGTACTTTTCTGTACGACACAGTGTTTTAATTGGTGCCGTACTTCAGTAGATAGAGTTTTAGAGGGAGATAGGACTTAGAAAAATTTGGAAGATATGACCCTCTCTCTAAGAGAGCACCTTGTATAAATGGCTAACTTTGGTCAGCTATAATTATCAATTTACTTGACCATTTTCGGTGATTCTTTTTGCTGCGGACTCAAGGGAGTCCACGCTACACGAGGTGTAGTCGGTCAGAGTTTTTGTCTTCCAGGGTGGCTGCATTTCTAAGGGAAAGTCAAAGTGGGTGAATGTGTCCAAATCTCATATTCTAACTTTGCATTCTGTGGTGGAACTGAGCACACAGAAAGTGTTTTTTCTTCACAGGGGTGAATCTATATTGGGTTTGACCGGCCAATGGGTCAGCCCCATCATATATATAACTTGAGTCCGACTATCTATTTAGCTTTTCGATCTCAAGATACCTTTGGCCAATGAGGTCTCGAAGTTTCGCCGAAGTTGAAATAGTATATATAAGCAGAGCCAGATAACGACTCAGGCTATTAGATTCAAGCAAGTCATTCAAGTAGTAATGACTTTCCACATGTAATATGTTTGCCTCACACTGGCCTACCATGCTATCCCTTTTAATATTACGCGTGAAGCTATTATTAAAAAAATAATTTTTCAACTCAATTTCCGCTTCTACTTATTGTATGCTCTCAAATTGTTCTTAAAATGCGTTTTGAAAAACAATAAATAATTTAATATGACCTTAAGACCCATATTTTATTGGTCGCAAAATGTTTTTTTTTTTTTTTAAGTAATAGGGTTGAGTTCTTGAATTGCACAACAATCGATAGAGAATGTAATGTCATGTCTGACTTTTGAAAAACATTTGAACAAAAAAAAATATTTCTGTGAGTTTTGTGGTATAATTTATTTAGACCGTCAGATTCGGACGATCGGACGGTCGCTGATCAAAGAAGCGATCTAAGAAGGTCACATGAAAAGCCCATAACACAACTTACCAAACTTGGCGACTACCAAAGGCCTACCATAAAACGCCTACTTTTGAGCTATAGTACTATTCGTGCGTTACTGAGCTTTTAACCGCCTCGTGAGCTGGTTTCACCACCTAAAGTTAAACGAAAAGGAGGGATATCGGATCTCTTCGCGCTCTACGATTACGTGAGATCTCTAAGTCGAGCCACTTCACGACAAAACTGCATTAAATGCGAAGCGACGAAATGACTTCGGGTGTAAAATTTTGGCGACTTGCGATCCTCGTATCGGCAAATTATTTTTGTCCTTTAGGGTAAATCGGTGTTGTAACGAAAAGCCCTAGGTTACGTCTGTCGTATGTAACGATGGCAGGAAAGACGCGATAACATTGGGCGATTTGTTTGTTTTTTGCGTTAACAAAGGGCCCTTAACGCCATAAGTTCACTTCGCTAGGTAACAATGTAAAAAATGACAAATTCCGTGCATCGGGACATGCCTTCAATCCGTACAAACAAGGTGAACGATCTCTACCAATGAGGAGGACGCTACGTGTTAAATTTTGCACTTGCAAAGACACTTGTCCAGCTGTTGTTGCACACAAGAAACGACAACACGTGCTACACATCCTTGGCTTGCTTGTAATCTAGCCCTAACGTCCACATGGCTTAATTTTATTATTTATATTAAATATCCACACGCCTGACAAACTAGCAGGTCCACCGGGTTTCCAGTGAAGCCGTCCAATCACGGACCCTTCGTACGAGCGTTTCTTAGGATTACCGTGTCACGCGACCTACCTTTTTGTGACCAGAAAACTGGACCAATGGGCGCAGCCAATAGACTCGAGGATGCGAAAACGACAAAAAGATTCGCAAGGATTCGCACATGCAAGGAAAAAAGTACGTTTGCAAAAGTTATTCCAAAGGAAGCTTTTTTGCTTAGTCGACAGCCTTTAAATATTCGTATGAAATCGTACATTTTTAGGGCTGACCATTCGAAGCTGTGTAGGGCCCCTGACACCATATTTGCCAACGCGAGTGAATACGCCGCCAAAGGGAAACAAAAGACAAAATTAAAGTACAATCACATGTCATGATCAGTGGATTACAGTTTGGATCGTATCAAGTACAGTACATGTGAAAGGAAATTACAGCTCCTTTGATTGTAAGCAAACAAAAGAAAGATTCACGAACGACAAAAGAAAACATACACACACGAGTGGGGCAGCATTAATGTGAAACTGTACGGCGAGTCCTCCACAGGGTCGTGCTTTAAACTCTCCTCGATCTCGTACGGAACCTTACACACGTGTGAAAATGACTATAAATCCAAAGATCGACTGCATCTGAAATTGTGTCGAGCGAAATTGAAGAAACGAAAATTGCTCACTTGAGCCGTGTGACAAACGTCTTTTATCGCTGCCACGTGGCGAGTGTACAGCCATGGCGGCCTCGAAGGCCATCCTGACAATGTTAGTGTTAGCATGCCACATGGCGCATTTGATGGGAGACGGCGACATACGAGACATGGCGAGTTCAGACAGTACGTTTTCCCCCTCTCTTCCATTCTCTCCCTTCTTTATTTGCAATTCATGTTCTCACACGTGTGAAAATTCTAACTGATTGGCTTGTCTTTTACGTCCTCCGGCAAAATTCCCCCCCATAATTATCAAAACGTAATTCTAATATATTTTTGGCTAATAATAATAATAAAAAAAAGGCCCCTTTTTTTTTTTTTTTTTTTTTTTTTTAAAGAAGAGCTACTTTGGAAACCATATAAGAGTCGGGATCGCCCTCCAAACTTTAATATATACAAAGATAATGGAGGCTTAAGAAACAACCATTTATGATGACTTGATATTGTTTTCTGATGTTAAAGAGAGCACAATAGTAACTGTTCAATGTCGGACAATTCTGAGTATGCTTATTTGAGAAATGTTGTATTGAAGGTACAACATCGAACTTTATTAAACGAAGGACCTCCACTTGACATCTCCCAAGACAAAAAAGTCGAAAGTGACATTCAACGGTAAGGCGCTCTGAAATAGACCTTCTGAAATATTACAGTACACCATGAATCGCTGCATGATAAATAAATATTACTAAGGATGAAATTCCATACTCTCAGGGCTAAGTTTCTGCGCCTGTCAGAACCTAGTTCGTGACAGGTAAAATAAATTTAATGAAATGTTGCACATGTAAAGCAAAAATAAATTTATTGAGCTTGAATCCAAATTACACAACATATAGTGTACGAAATTGCTTGTCCGTTTTCTGATTTGCTTGTACATCACCTCCAATGTGCTAATAGGTTCCACACAACAAGCTTTAAAAAAAATGTATGAAGCTTTTTATTATTGGTACATGGAAGATAGGAACCATATTCAGAATACAGCTCCTGTATTTACTAAAAATACAAAACCTGCTGCCTGTATTTTTCCAAAACAGGTGCATTGTAAGTAAAACCAACTGTTTTATTATGAAGGGTAAAACTTGCGAGTTCTTCGCGTTTACAACGTGATTAGGGTTGACAAACGTGATTGTCAGAGAGACCTTAACATCATAGCAGAAACTGGAGTCAAAAACAACAATGAAAACAGAAGAAAGAAAAGCAGAAATAGAAATGGAAATAGAAACAGAAACAGAAACGGAAATGGAAACGGAAACGGAAACAGAAAGAGAAAAGGAAACGGAAACGGAAGCGGAAGCAGAAATGGAAATGGAAAAGGAAATGGAAACAGAAATAGAAATAGACGCAAGACAAAGTACATGGTCAAGCTCCGTTTTAAACTTGTTTTTTGTACAAGTGTGCAAGAACATTATATACACTTGGAGGCACAGCATTAAATAGTGTGATTCTAAGCGCGCATCTGAAAAGTGCTTTGTCCATCTCCTAAACTAAAGATCTATTTAAGGTAAAAGGATAATATCTCCCGTCAAGTAAAATGACACTACAATAATTCATTGCTATTGAAAATAACTACAAAAAAAAATTGTTAACTGTACCTGTGACAGGGACTTAGTGTATTGCATTCTTCATATAATATATTTATATATTTAAATATTGCTACATTGATGATTAAATTTGTGACTTACAATAAACTACACCAATTGTAACCTGTCTAATGAATAATTTCCAAAAAAACTAGAGACAAAACTTGGAATCCTACAACAACCCGGGGGGGGGAGGGGAGAGAGAGAAAAGAAAAAGGTCCTCTCCGGTGCTTTCCAAGTGTCAGTCCCAATAGAGGTCAAATCCTTGTTCTCTCTCTTTCTCTCACTCTCTCTCTCTCTCTCTCTTCTCTCTCTCCCTCTCTCTTCTCTCCCTCCCTCTCTCTTTCAACTCTTCAAAACTTGAGGAAAAACTGTGGAAATCCTTACGGATCCCGAGAGTCTTAACAGAGCGAAACGAGTCTGGTGCGTCCAATCCTTTTGTGTCGGCGGCACATAAAGTAAATGCTGACCATTCACAATAAACTGCTTTCGGAAATTCGGATACCTCGAAACCATGACTTCAGCCACTAGAGGATCTGTTTTGGAGCCATTCAAAGCTGCTGACGTCACCGGATCTCCTACTTGCAACACCACATCCATAGTGATATTGCCGACGGCCAAAGTGATGTCGCAGTCTATGGTCATCATGTCAACCAATGACACGTCAGCAGCATCAAACTGACGAACAGCCTCCTGCGCCGTTTGAAAAGGTATCGTTGGTGAGATTCTTTCCACATTCGCTGCCCTAAAATCAATGTAACTCAGTCTCTTTACTGACATTATAATCTCCCAAAGAGTTTTATCTAAAGTGACTCTTTCTGGTGTTAAAAAGTCGGCGAGGCTTAGCACATCTTCAGGAAGACGATTCCAGGGCGGTTCAACGAGCAGTAATCCTTTTACAAGATTAGGATAATCTCTGGCAACACGTGCGGCTGTAGCGGCTCCCATAGAATGGCCAGCCAATAGTACAGGAGAGTTAGGAGACACGTGGCGGATCACTGCAGCAGCATCTGACACTAGATGCTCCATGGTGAATGTCCCCTTCGGAATTGGAACAGAGCCGCCATGGCCTCGAGCGTCGGGCAAAACGAAAGAGAAGTTGGAGAGCAGTGGAGAGACAGGAGTTAAGAGACATCCTGAAGACATAAAGAATCCATGAAGGAAAACGACAAGAGGCAGTAATGATGCGTTGGAGCTTTGCCAGTAGTGCAGCGTGACGTCACTCAGAGGGAGATGCTCTGGGGTCCATAGTCTCGCCTCCATTGTCTCCTTCTGTCTCGCTGCAGACGTCTTTTACTCCAATTCCTCTGCAGTTCAAGCTTCCAAGCTTAAGTTTTAGATTTTAGAACGAAGAAGCTGCAGTACAGTACAGCCCAGTGACGTACAGTACAGTGCTCAAAGACTTTAGTACAGTTGTGCGAAGCTGCTGAAGTACGATACAGTACATTACTGTACAGTACTGCATTTCATATTGTACTTTAAGAGAGTACAGTGGTACATTGGTATTGAATCGCTGTTTTAATATAGCCGCGTGTCATATCTTACGCTGGCAGACGTACACGTGGAAAAGATTTTGAATATGTCTTTTCGTGCAAAACGTACGGACATCTTGTACGAGCAATTTTGCATGCCTTTTTCTGAACACGCACATTCCAAAATCCTACTCGACACTTTAGCGAACGTACACCTCGTCGCCACATGGGCTACAAAACGTCATGACCGAATCTATAGTTATAAACTTGTTGGCCGGTTTTATTGAAAAATGATTGCTTTGTTTTGAACGATACAGCCTTAGGTTCGTTACGAGGCTCAGTACAGTACTGTACTGTTTTGTACTTTGATGGTAGTTTTTAGTACAGGATTTAATTGGGTCGCAAAAAACTCACTTTCCATTGGACCGATTATATCATTGTCTTCCCATTGGACCGAAAAAGAAGTCGAAAAGCTTCGTTTGGCGGCAGGGCAAATACTGGCCCAAAAAATATAAAATGCGGAAAATAATGTACCGGACGCTCAATCATCTGAAGGAAGCCTAGTTGTTCAATACGCGCGATTTTTTCCTGTTTTACAGTTTCTACGCATTGTACGTGACTTTTCAAAAAAATTGCAAAAAAAAGTCTACTGTAAACTGAAACTGTAAATTTACGGGAACCTATGGACAAATTACGGCAACTGTACAAATATTTACGGCAATTGTACGGAAATTGACGAAAAGATTCGATGCACGTATCGGTAATTTTTGTTTAGTAAACTGATCAGAATGTACACAGAAATGTACAACAATTTATTGTCACGTCTACGGACATTTCCAAAAAGAGACGTTGCGGCGTCACACTATTTGAGCCCCGTAAGTTCAAAATGTGTACAAGCGTCTTCTTTAAATTTTTGAAAAGAAGCCGCCATAAATACTTCAACAGTTGAAAGCGAAAATTCAAAGAAGACGCCATTACCGACCCCACGGCATTAGTTAGTAAACTGCCGTTGAAGCCGTTGACGAAAAAGTCACGGACCTCCAAAAAAGCAGCCATGCTTAGAGTTCGAGGATTACGACGTGCAATGTTGAATGATGAAAACTGTCATCGGCATATGGCCTGTACTTTGATTTTTTGAAGTTGCATGCTCTCGGAGAGGTAGAGAGAGAAGGCCATGGCTGCCTACAGACAATTTTATTATGACAAAAAATGAGCATAAATAAATGAACGAATGAGCGTTTCGCAGGAGTAGAACCTGGGCCCATGTACGGCCCTAACATCCGTTAATAAGATTGAGCGTAACCAGTTGATGTAGATGTTCCAATGCATACATGAAGTGTAATAATGATTTAAATATATGTTATTTTTTACCGCTCATTTGACGGAAAGCGTACAAACTGCAGTACATGGTCAATTCAATTTTTTTAGCATGTACGGATTTGTACGGAAAAAAACTCATTAACGTTTTTTACGATTTTTTCAAATCGACCTCTCCAGTTTCAACGTATTGTACGCGCGTTCGAATCGTGCGAAAAATGCGTTTTGAACAACTATGGAAAGAAGTGTTAATTACATAGTTCAAAAGTAGGCGTTTCTATTGTAGGTCTTTTGTCGGCGCCTTCATCGTAAGTTGTGTTATGGGCTTTTCATGTGATCGTCTTAAGTCGCTACTTTGATCAACGACCGCCCGCTCGTCCAAATCTGACGATAGTCCTATCTTAAGTTGTGTTATAGGTTTTTCATGTGATCTTCTTAGATCGCTACTTTGATCAGCGACCATCCGATCGTCCAAAACTGACGATTTCAATAAAAAGTCGCTCAAAACTCACAGAAAAATATTTTTTTGTCCGTTTTTTTTTTCAAATTTAGACATGACGTTTAATTCTCTATCGATCCATGTGCAACTCAACCCTGTTACTATTTTATTTCATTTTGCGACAAATACAATATAGGTCTTAAGGGTATATTGTATATTTTGCATACAATAGGCATATTGTATGGGTGTACTTTCACCTACTTTTAAACTATGGTTAATTGCAAAAATTGCGATGGGAAAATCATCTTAGTACAAAAAAGGTAAAACTGAAAAAAAAAACATTTGGAGACTACAAGAGTCACAAAAAAGTAATTTACGCCTAAAAACAAAAAAGAAAAACAACAAAACTAACAAGAGTAAAGAACCAAAACTAAACAATAACAGACTAAGATCGCCTACAAAATGAAAAAACCTAGACTAGACTACCCGTAGGCAAACAAAGGTCCACAACCACGGAGATCATGGATGTGAATTGGGTCCCTTGGCGGAAGGCCTGGAAGACCCTTCCGATCGTCCGCGAGTGTGCTACAACGAAAAAGGCGCCGCCGCTTGCGCACGTTGAAGTGCAACTGAGACACGCTGACGGTAAAACACAACTAATAGACTCGATGGAGGACTCCTTGGACCCAAATATTTAAACGTTCTTGACGCACACTGTCGAAGGAAGTCATCGAAAGACTTGTCCAAAGAACCAAAAATCTCCACTACTAATGGGACAAACTGGTCTGACGGGTCTCGGTGAGCGTAGTCTCATTCTTTTGTAGCCGCTCCGTCCGGAGCCGCCACACCTGAATGGGAAGCCACGCGAGATGAAATGTGTGTCCCGGTTGGATCCGTGAGGACCACATCGCCAAGCGTCCTCCGAGCACCATGAAGAAAAACGAAGTCAACTTGATGGCTGCGAGAACCCTTAGCTTCGGGCCGAGGTGGAAGTATATTCGAAACCTCACGTTTGACAGTGTAGCCCGCCTCGGCACCAATGTCAGCAATGGCATATCGCACCAAATCATGTGCGACAATTCGTTCCCCACCATGCGAGCAACGAAGCAAATGGATTCCCTCGGCATCAATAACTTGGTTACAGACGCACCAAGGCCCCCCCAAAGTGGAGGGTGAGGCAAACCCAACCGCAAGCGTAGAGCAAAAGTAAATTGGTCATACGATAGACGGAGTGTCAAAAAAGTTGGTGTTGCTTGTAGCCATGCACGAGCCCCAGGTCCAGAACACGAACGTTAACGAGCAAATGCTTGAGCATAAGGTAGCGCCTCCAAGAGGTTTGCAAAATCAGCGGCGGCTACTTGCTCAGATATGCGTTGCTGAAACTGGAAGTTAGTGTCGGCTACAAAAGAAGGAAAAGGTGGAACTTGGTGTCGAGCGTTTGGGGGTAATAGCGCACGAGCGGAAAGGAGAGCTTGGTGAAATGGAAATAGCCCTTCTTCCACCTTAGAGACAATTTGCGCCAAAATGGGGACAACATCCTCAATGAAACGAGAAGTGATGGTAGGAACCACCAAAGCCCAACTACCCAAATACCCGACTGGCGCAACTTTGGCCACAGAAATCAAACCTAAACCGCCGCTAGAAATTGGGAGGTTTGCTTGTTGACGAGCGAGTGCTCCCCCTGGAAGATCAAAAATCCCATGACCAACGAGGTGATGAAGCACACCCAAAAGTTTGTCGTCAAAATCCTTAAGGGAAGATTGAAAATAAGTCGTGGGTAGTAAAGTCCGCGCAAGATAAAGAGGGTGCTGGGCAAAACAACGGATCAAGATCGAAAACGCCACTTGTGCATCCGACAGCTTGGGGAGGTCGTCGCTGTGAGAAAGATCCTCCAACAACGCATCCTCAACCACATGGTTGACAAAAGAAGATCCATCAATAGGGCAATCTAAAGCCTTGATACCCTCATCTTGAGATGCAAGACGAAAACCGCTAGGGAGCGGGCAATCCTACAACAAACCTCGTGGGCACCAAGCCACACACTTAGATAGTTTAACATAGAGCCGATTCGATGAAGCTGGTCCGCAAAATGAGAGAAAGCCGAAAAAACTTGATCGCGTGGACCCACAATATACGTGTCATCCGCAAATGAAGGAAATAAACAACCTGGGAAGGCTGTAGCTGACCCTCATAATGCTTGAATATGGGCAAGTGCAAAAAAGGGTGCCCCTAAGGGATCACCTCGGCGAGTGCCGATTGCGGACTCTAAAGTGGCAACATCACCCAACGGACCCCAAAGAGGAATGAGAAGCGAGCTGCGATTTTTTTTCTCCCTTTCCCAAATTCACATTTACCATTCATGAGAAACATGCCAATGTTCACTCCATTGTTATAGATACCCAGTAACTTGCCAAAAGCAATGCTTATTTAAGCCCATAAAATCACAAGCGCACATCACTATATTTAGTTATTTACTTCATACATCTTCTCCCTCGAGTGTCTTTAACATCCTTAGCAGAAAATTTCTCATTATTCCACATTGTTGTTTACAACTGAAATTAAATTAAAAATTACAATTTAACATTAATTCTCTTTTGATGAGCACGGTTACATTTGCCTCTTGTTCTATGCCTACCTCTTTGACCAGGGTGTATCACTTTCACTTTTTAATTATTACAATTATTTATTATTATTATTATTCTTATTGGTACTCAAACTGTTCATCACATGCCATGATTTGGAGCCAATATGTGTCCTTTGGAATTCTCCCAACACATATGAGACTAAAGGAAAAGCGAAAAATCACTTGCAATATTTAATATTTTTGACAGTGCAACAAATTTGCAAATGTTACCAAAACCAGCAAATAAATATAAATTGAAAAATAGACATTTTTTCCGCTGCATCCTTTCATTGGTCGATTTGACGATTATTTCATAAAAATGTTAAAGCAAAGAAACAAAAGTTAAACGAAAAAATGGTTACATTAATCACCACCATCTAGCCAACCAACAACAAAAACAAAAACAATATATCTTGTTTGCTCGCACCACCTACATTTTAGGAGGAAAAATCTATGGTCAAAAAAAAAAAAAAAAACAAATTATTTTGTTTGCCCTAACCCCCTAATTTTTATGAGAAAAAAAGCTATTGAAAAAAAAAAAAAAAAAAAAAGCTTTATACAAAATTTACAACAAGTTTCCAATCTTGCGCCATTGGTTTCCTCCCTAGTGTATAGAAAATACTCTCTCAAATACGATATTATTCTTACTTATCTCCTTCCAAAATCTCAAAAAGAAACGAAAGAGTATCTTCAGTCCACTTCTTTTTTGTCGGCGGTCCGAACAAATAATGTAAACCGTGTGGAAAAAAATCTAGCCTTCCTTTTTGATAAGTTGCCACTACAAGCTTTGCTACATTAGGGTTTATTTTCGATCCAACGGTACTATTTGCTGTTTCCAAATCTCCTACTTGTAACAGAACCGGCATCGTAAGATTACTAACTGCCATAGTGATGCACGTGTCAACGGATTCTATGTCAGTTGCAGAAATTAGGGTTGCGTGAAACCGACTGTGTGCTTGTAAGCTGCTCTCTGCAGGAGGTTTGAGCTCCGATCTTTCTTTGTCCTTTACAAGAATTTCTGTTGCAGTTAGGTTTTGGAATTCCAGAGCTTCGTTCCGAAGCAAATCCGCGGCTAGTTTTTGGTACGGAGACATGTACCAAGCCAAACTGTACGAAGCTCCAGGTGGACGGTTCCAAGGCGGTTCAACCAATAGTAATCCGCGCACAAGGTCTGGATGGTTCCATGCCACGTGTGCGGCTGTAGCTGCTCCCATGGAATGGCCGGCCAGGATGACCGGAGAGTTAGGAGAGACGTGACGGATAACTGCTGTAGCGTCTGCCACGAGGTGTTCCATGGTGAGCGTTCCGTTAGGGTATGGTTCGGTTAAACCGTGGCCTCGAGCATCTGGCAGGACCAATGAGAAGTTCGATAAAAGAGGTGTGACAGGAGTCACCATGAATGCTCCGTCCATAAAAAAACCGTGCAAGAAAACAAGCAAAGGAAGCGCGGTATTAGCAGTCCGCCAGTAATGAATCGCCACGTCACCAGCAGGAATGAACCCCTCTGTCCATCCGTTGATCGACATCGAATCGAAGCCGTTAATTGCGATCCGATTTATCTATTTTCACGTCGATTTTCCCCTTCGATACTACTCCGTACAGTTCTGTTTACCTTGGCGATCGTCTCGACTTATTATTGCCCTAATTAGGTTTGGGAGAGCAAGCTGATGAAACGCGCGGGAGGAGCTATTTATTTGCTCGACTTGATCTGTACAGTAGTTCTGTACAAATGCAGTCTGGCTGCTGGGATTTCTTCCAAGGAAATAGGAGAGCTGGCCGCGGCTGGTGATTGGGAGAGTGCGCGGACTCTGGAACTTTGGAGCCGCGTCAGTTGACCAAAACGTCGTGTGGGAGGCGCCGCTTTGAGTTGACGGACTAAAAGGGGGTCCAATGGGAAAGCTACACGATAGATACGTGTGGAGAACGTTCTTGAGATTCCTCGGTTTGCACGTCCATTCGACAGAGAGAATAACAGCCGTCGATTCTGTGTATGTAATTAGGTCCGTCAGATGTATTAAGATATATTTGTTGACTATTGCAGCATTCCAGCGCCAGAGAAACGTGGAGTGCGTCGTAAAAAATAGTACAGTACCGCAGCCATTGGCCCGTTGACTGATGTACGGATTGGAAAAGGAACTAATCGCATCGAGTTGTTTACGTACGATGGTACCAGATACACTGCAGCTCAGCGCGATACTTCCGTACACGTGCCATCACTCTGGACATCAAGAGTTTGTTCGGGATGCCCATGCTGAACACACAGCTGCACTACACCTTGAATCGTTATTAGCGTATAGAAATTATTAGTGTAAAGAAAAAATTAGCGTCATTCATTCTAATTTAGTTTTAATAGACGTGGCAGATTATGGTCCACGTCCTTAAATAGTGTAGTTTATTATATTTAAGGTATCAATGTCAAAATTTTGGGGTGTCGATATAGCGTACATAAGGCTAATAACGATTCACAGTGTACAGTACAGTACACCGCCAATCGCTATTAGCGTGTACGTTCGATTAGCGTACACTATTATTTAGCGTGGTGTACGCTAATTGGGAATTTGGAAATTTTGGAAGAAATCGATTACTCTGATTAGGAATTAGGGCTTTTTTTAAATAGTGTGGATAGTTCTATTTGAGAATAAAAAAAAAAAAAGCGGGACGGGATTAGCGTACACAACGCTAATAGCGATTGGCGGTGTACTGTACCGTACCGTACTGTTCTAGGCAGGTTATAGATGCCTAGCGCTACTCTAGGGCAATGATTCTCAAGTTTTGAGCTGTAGGCAGCAAGGTTCACTATTTTTGTCTACTGTACTTCACACCAACGCGCGTTATGCTCCCAACTTTGCTTTGGTCACTTCAAAAGTTCGAACTTTAAATGCAGCCAATTAGCTTCACTTACGGAATGCACACAACCTTGGTTGATCTATACGAAGTGCTTTACAGCCAAAAAAGCACAACACTATACTCCATTGAAAAGACTAGATTTACTCGTTGTCTTCCGGGGTTTCTAATTAGTGTTTTTGACTGTTATGCACATTCAAACGTTTCCGATATTTAAATTTAAATTGCAAATCAATAATATGCAATGGATTCTAGCTACAAGCATGATGCAAATTATATCACAAATACTAACCAATTGAGGTCCCAAAACACTGAGATATGGCGAGTGGGATTATCCCTAATAGGATCACATGCTGTGCTTACGTTAAACAGTGTATGCAGATTGCATAACAGCGTTTTCAAAATTCTTCTATTTAACATCCAAAAAATTTCAGCACGGCTATCTAGTGCCACGTAGTACACTACACCGTGAATCGTTATTCGCGTAAAGGTTTCTTTAGCGTGTAGGAACAATTACCGTTATTTACGCTAATTGAGAATTTGGATTTTTTCAAAAAAAACATACATACTGGATATTTACTTATACTAATTTGGATTTAAAAAAAATTAAACACCCGCCCCAAACTTGTTTACACTAATATAGGTTCTGTTCAAAATCTGACAAATTGTACACAAATTGTACGTTCACACAGTCGAAACGCCGTTGCCGGACGAATATGTGAGAACGTAATTTTTGACAACCCGATTGCATCCCCTTTTTAGAGCGCATATTCTCATGCGTCCGTGGTTACTAAAACCCATTAAATATACTTTCTCAATTAAAAAGGTACATTTTTGTACGGTCTGACACCAACCGTACAACACTCTATTTAGATGATAAAAATTGGAAAAGAACCCTAAATGGCGTAAAAGAAAAAACAGAATAACTTATGCTGTTTAAGAATTTGGGGAAAAAAAAGGTACCTTAAATAGCGTCCATTACGCCAATACCGATTCACGGTGTACATTACAGTACAGTACACCGCCAATCGCTATTAGAGTCAAGGATTAAATAGCGTCAAAAAAATATTTAGTACTTGAGACGTGGCAGATTATGGTCCACCTACTTAAATAGCGTTATTAATTGTATTTCAGGTTTTTTTTTTTTTAAAAGGGCACCGAATTGGCGTTATATACTCTAATAGCGATTGGCGGTGTAATTGGCTAAAATGCTTACAACATGGAAAAATGAAAACTTCAATTTAGGGTGAACTTCCATTAGAGGAAAAGTGGGGTTGTTTTTACTCGACGCCGTACGATTTCGTACAGATTCGTACCATTTTATTTTATTTGTCAGACGAAACATGACGATACATGTCCACTGGATGGCTCCAATATTATAGGCGTAAATTTTTCACATTTTTAGATTCGCGAAGCAATCACGCACATCGTCCAGTGTGAAGAGACTCTCCTCGGGAGGAGAGTTTCTTCACACTGCTCGCGTACCATTGGTACACGTGAAAATTATAAAAAAAATCCACCACGAACAGGCAATGTGAATCGAACATGTCGTACACGCCATGTGCCTTCCGCTACGATGTATGAAGGTCGACCGAAATATGTCCGCACGCTCCTTCTGACATCCGCTAACCTTAAAATTTTGCGACGCCTTTTTCACATTCCGTTCCGAAATTTTGATTTAAATTTCAAAATTAAAATCTGGTCGCAAAATTTTTATACGAGTCATTAACTACCTCCACCCGTACAAAATATTACGTACAGATTTTCAGCTTAAAGAATATTTCTAGATTTTACAAATCTGAAAACCAACCAACATGGAGCCAATCATAATTGAGAAACAATGTCTACTGGCACGACATAATGGAAGGTTGTCCCACTAAACACTAGAAATAGACGGATCCGCGTGTTTGCTGGGACCGCCTATTGGAGAACAGGTCTTTGGCGGTTTCGCACGTTGAAAACCGTTTACCGATTTCTTTCCTTGGAAACGTATGAGACCGACATGTAAAGCGTCGGAACACGTTTTTCAACAAAACGGAACATTTAGGGTGAACCTCGATCAGGCGAAAAGTGAGGTTCATTACTGAAAAAAATGCATTTTCGTACGGGTCTAGCTCATTTCGTACATGGCCGTACTGTTTTTTATTTTACATAAAACACGATTACTGGAGATTCGTCAAGATTCTCCAAACTTTTGGGCGACAACGTCGACCGTCCGATTATGTGTTTTCGAAGCAAATGCTCCTTCTGTCCAGTATCTGGCGACTCTCCTCAACTGTCCTCAAGAGGAGACTAGCTAGAAACTGGACGTGTGAAATTTTAAAGTGTGGAATGATCACGTGCGATCCATAATAGAAACCCTACATGTGGCATACGCCACGCGCCTTCGAACATATGCCACACCTTCGGACAGACGGGAATCAAATCCTAATGAAAACCACGAGAAAATCTTTGTCGAAGAATGTGCCGTGACGCCTTCTCCACCATCCGTTGACATCCGAAATTTGCGGCGCCACGACGAAATACGAAGGACAAAACAACGATAAAAAAGACAACACACGAACGTACAGATTGTACATTCATGTAATTTAATTTTGTTGCTGGATGTACGGAGACGAATTCAGATATTGTGCTTTTAGAATATTTGACATGCTCGCCGTCAGAAGAGGAACCTACGTGCACCCGAAAGCACGTATGCTATAGATTCTTTGGTGACACAACCTGATGGAGAAGTGAAGGAAATATTATTGCCAGTAAACGTATTCGTACGATTATTGCCGGCGCCTGATGGAGGAAGTGAACGAAATATTATTGCCAGTAAACGTATTCATACGAGTAATGTCGGCGCCTGATGGAGGAAGTGAACGAATTAATATTGCCAGTAAATGTACTCGTACATTAACTCTCGGTGCCTGATGGAGGTTCACCCTTAGAGCGTTGTTCCATTAGGCGGTCTCAGTAAACGTCGAAAATTCGTTTACTGAAGCCATCGTTCCATTGTGTCGGGTCAGTAACCGACATTACATTTGCGTAGCACACTTTGATTGGTCCACGTAATAGATGAATAAAATTTTAGCAATCTGCAAAGAATCTCTGACAACAAATTCTGACCACATATTTGTACCAGCGAAGGTAAATAGTGACTCGTACGACGCATTTTATTAAATCTGTACGGGCAGACAAAACTTAAGATTTGTAAAAGCGTACGACTATGTCAGAATGGTTAGTGGATGACAACAAAAGCGTGAAACATTATCCTCCGTTAATGATTTTCTTGCGGCTTCCGGTGGCCTCGCATCCTCCCTGGCGGAAGGCACATGTCATTGTTCACTTTTCCACGAGGCACGATGCTATTCGTTCAGGCGCTTAGATTTGACCTACTTCGGATCACTTGTTGCGGATTGAAAGTGTAAGACGACAACGTATCCGATTATGCATCCGACGGTCTACGTTTACGCCAATAAACGTGGAAAATGAAATCCCTCATTCAATAGGCTTATTTTTCTGACATTTTTTTTTGGTACGACACTGTACGAAACAGTACGACTTTTAGTAAACAACGACCTTTTTTCCCTAATGGAACCTCATTTTAAAAGGAACAAAATACCACATTGCACAGCGGAAGATACGAAGAATCTCCTCGTAGCAACAACAAGATTAACACCACAAGGAAAGGTAAATGTTGCGCTTTATTACTCGAGAGACAAGATTACAATATCTTGCGCTCGCTAACAATGTATACTCAAAGAGTGTCTTGCTGACTAGGCCTACTTCACTATTTAAACTAACTAGCTGGTAGTCAGCATAGTACTGTACAATTGTACACGTGGACCGTCACTGTCAGCCGAGATAGATCCAAAATATACTTCTAGAATTCTACCGTTCCATCTACATTCCGCGGCGTTGCTATCCTGCTATGCTGCGTGTTGATATTTGGGTATTTTCTAGGTCTTTGTTAGATAGAAAAGAGTAGAGGCAGTCTGCCTCTGACTCTCTTCTCCAAGCCCCCACACTTGTCGTAGTCACTGAAGGCTGGAGAGGGAGCTAGAGCCATGGCTGCCTAAGCTTTCCAGAGAGACAGGAATAGATAATAGGCATGTTTACCAAAAATATATTTGACGGACCCAGGAATTGATCCTGGTACCTACCGTCCGTCAAACATCCAGTAGCCGTTAGCTCTAGCCGTTATGTCTAGAACAGATATTGGATATATAGGGTTTGACAAATATATAAATCGT
The DNA here is from genome assembly GCA_037447655.1 of Zygnema cylindricum. Taxonomy (NCBI): domain Eukaryota; kingdom Viridiplantae; phylum Streptophyta; class Zygnematophyceae; order Zygnematales; family Zygnemataceae; genus Zygnema; species Zygnema cylindricum. The sequence goes on along the minus strand of JBBHKE010001278.1, from coordinate 9,214 downwards.
TAAATGTAGATTAATCCGTTTAACGGCTAAATAGATACTTAGTACATAGAAACAGTTTAATTTAGTACGGAGTACGGAATGGGGGGCAGAACGGATACCGCGCATTTGTTTCGATAGCGAAACAAATACCGCGCATTTGTTTCGACAGCGAAACAAATACCGCGCATTTGTTTCGATAGCGAAACAAATACCGCGCGTCGAATTTCAGCGGCTAGGATTATAGCCGGTTTTGATCGGACGGCTACGATAAGCGCCGCGATCACGGAAAAGGTACTTTTGGCGTTTTACGGTCTTTGTCACGTCAGGTGACACGTGGCGTGATAACATTGGACTACGGGAATTCCGGAGATTACAGGAACTAATCCTGATTTGACACGTGTCGACATTTTGGCCATGTCGTACAATGGCCGTACAGAAAGTACACCGGCACCTGTACTTTTCTGTACGACACAGTAATTTGATTGGTGCCGTACTTCAGTAGATAGAGTTTTAGAGAGGGTTTAGGACTTAGAAAATTTTGGGTAGGCAGCTGCCTCTCCCAGAGAGCACCCTGTATAAATGGCAAACTTTGGCCAGCCATAACTATCAATTTACTTGACCATTTTCAGTGATTCTTTTTGCTGCGGACTCAGGGGAGTCCAGGCTACACAGGGGTGTAGTCGGTCAGAGTTTTTGTCTGCCAGGGTGGCTGTATTTCTAAGGGAAAGTCAAAGTGGGTGAATGTGTCCAAATCTCATATTCTAACTTTGCATTCTGTGGTGGAACTGAGCACACAGAAAGTGTTATTTCACAGGGGTGAATATATATTGGGGTTCTGACTGTCAAGGGGTCAGTCATTTGGGTTTATATCAACTTGGAGTCGGCACTATCTAGATTAGCTTCTTTTGGATCTGCATACTCTGAGGGCCAATGGAGGTCTCAGAGTTTCACTGCGCTGCTATACTGCGCTGCTAAGTTGCTACGCTACTCAGTTGCTACGCCGCTAAGTAGTTACGCTGCTATGTTGCGCTGGTCTGGAATCGCAGCTGCGCTGCTCTGACACCGCAACTGTAGCAGTCTAAGTGCTAGCTACTAAGTACCCAACTGTGTAACCATGTTAAACTCACCCTTAGACGCTAGGCGCATCTCCCCTCGTGCGCCTTACACGTGGTGAAATCGAGGCCAACGTAGATTGCACACTTAAACTTCTTTTGCTCCCAGATCAGTATATAAATAAGGGAACGTTGTTCGCCCCTCCGCGAAACCTTAGATAGGCGGTAGGCGGTGTGTTTGTCTTCGATTTTTTTCGTCCGTCCGCGGTTATGGATAGCCGTACGGCTGGCACAATGTAACGGTGCCGTGCGACCATCCGCAGTACGGACCGCCGTACCGTTGGCACAATGTAACGGTGCCGCCCGTACCGCCGTACGGATGGCGTAATCTTACATTGCCAGTTGTCGGTGTGCAGACCACCGTACGGCTAACATACTCTAACATTCCCAACCGTCGGTGTGTAGACCGCCGTACGGTTGGCGTAATCTAACCTTGCCAACCGTCGATATAAAGACCGCCGTACGGTTGGCGTAACCTAACTTGTCATCCGTCAGTGCGCAAACCGCCGTACGGATGACATAATCTAACATTGCCAACTGTCGGTGTGTATACAGCCGTACGGATGGCGTATTTTAACGTTGCCGTGCGTCGTTGTGCAGGTCGCCGTATAGATGGCGTAATGTAACATTGTCGTGCGTCGCTGTGCACACTACTGTACGGATTGCGTAATTTAACGTTGTCGTGCGTCCTTGTGCAGACCACCGTACAGATGGCATAATGTAACATTGACGGGTGTCGCTGTGCTGACCGCCGTACGGATGGGGTAATTTAACGTTGTCGTGCGTCGTTGTGCAAATCGCCATACGGATGGGCTAATGTAACATTGCCGTGCGTCGTTGTGCAGATCGTCGTACGGATGGCGTAATGTAACTTTGCCGTGCGTCGATGTGGCGACCGCATCATGGATAGCGTAATGTATCATTAATTTGGGTTGTTGAAATTTTGATTTTTTTTCTTAAATAGGATACATGATTTTAATTTTTCCTTTACTTTATTTAAGGTACCGTACAAAATAGCGTAAAGAACGAAAGTAGAATAAGATATAAATAGTGTGGTGTACGGTCTATGTCAGACTGTACATAAATTTACCTTTTCAAGTGAAAATTTTACAAAAAATGAATCAAAGTAGACGCGCACGCATAGGAACGTGCGTTAAAAAAACGGGATTATTCTGACACGTAAATTAGTCTGACATGTACGGATATTTAATTTCACGACGGCGTACGATTTCTAATATTTTGTACGGATACATATATTAATGTTTATAATCGTAAGACGAATAATCCATTTTTGCTGTTCCCAAATTAGCATAATGGCGAAATTATAATACATTATTACAAAAAAGAAAAAAAAATCAAATTCTTATTTAGCATCAATTACGTTAAATTTTCTTCAACACTATTTAAAATTTGACACTAATAACAATTCGCGGTGTAGCGTTGCCGTGCGTCCGTAGTACGGACATGATAAACTAGACAGGGTACATGCCTGTTTAACGGGCGCTGATTTACTACACCTTGCATCGTAAATTACACTAATTCGGTCGTTCGAAATTCGAGTTTATCACATCAAATAGAGTAATCGATTCTCATTTTTTCACTATTATAATTTAGGTGAGGTTTAATTAGCGTAAAAAATTAGAATACAGGTTATTTTTAAATAGTGTGTAGTATGGACGACGTATGACCGTGCAAAATTGTACTTTTATAAGTAAAAAGGTACAAACAATGATTTAATAGAATCGCGCTCGCACGTGAAATCGCACTAAACAAAAAAATCAATCACTTCGAAAAAAATCCGTTCGCATAACTCTCGTCAGAGGTCGCAAAAGTAAAAAAAAATCATACCCGAAACCGACCGTTTTTTTTTTTCAAAATCTGAGTAACCGACGCCCGACCGAGTTTTGTCACGCTCCAAAATTGTCAACCGTTAACCGACCGTCGTTTACGAAAAAAAAAATTAACCGAATCTTGATTTTTCGCGACTAACCGTGCCTGCCCGTAACCGAAAAAGTACAAAATTAATCAATGTGCAACGGAATAAGCCAATAATTACGAATTGTCGCGTTCCCTAAGATTTGCGAAATGAATAGTGTACTACTGTGTTAGATTTGCGACGCTTTGTCGCGTTGCCTAAGATTTGCGAAATGAATACTGTACCACCATGTCAAATTTGCGACGCTTTGTCGCGTTCCCTAAGATTTGCGAAATGAATAGTGTACTATCGTGTCAGATTTGCGACGCTTTGTCGCGTTCTCTTTGATTTGCGAAATAAATAGCTTACTACAGTACCGTGTCAGATTTGTGACGCTAATCATGATGTCACGTACTTCCACGATGCCTAAGAGTACAAATTACATGAATGTTGGATTATCTTTTTGTAAGATTCGCGAAATGAATAGTGTTAGTACCGTGTCAGATTTGCGACAGTAATCATGATCCACGTACTTCCACGTTACCACAAGTACAAAGAACAATAATGTTGGAAAAAAAAAGTACAAAAATTTCATTTTTTTTGGTTTTTTGTTTGACCGACCGTAACTGACCGTTTTTTTTTTCTTGGTGAGTCAACCGACCCGTAACCGCCCGACCCCCATAATTTGGCAACCGAATCCGTTCCGGATCCGGCGCGGGCGGTCGGTTAACGGTCGGTCACGGTTTCGGTTGACCGTTTGCGACCTCTGACTCTCGTCCGTCGACAGTATCGTCGTCAGTGTGAACATTAACTGACATTCAATGCGACAAATAGTACTAGCGTCATAATGACGTCAATACTATACGGACTGACACATTTGTTCGTATACGTAATTTAGTGTTCATAATTATCACGCAAAAAATTATTGTCGACATAACCTAATATAGAATGCTTAAATAAATTAGAGTAAACTTCATAGTTGAAAAAGTTCTATCACATAAACTAGAGTTCATTACTCTAATTGTTTTTCCTTGTTTTTTTACTCTAATTTTTTCATCACTCTAAGGGTGGCGTTCCATCAGGAAATTCTGTAAACGTACGGCCAACATTACATAATGTTACATTTTGATCAGAGTACTATCGCTCAGAGTCTGTAATCCACGTGTACAAAAGAGAGTGGATCCATGTTAGATAAGATCGCATTTGAAAATCGTCAAATTTTTTTTACACCGACCAACTTCAACTCGAAATCGTCATTTGCATACCATGTACGTACGGACCAGAGCATCGTACCACACAAATTTTGTACTCTTTGCAAATGCTTGTCAGACGCAGCTCATTATTTTTAGGGTTTCTGCTTTTTCGCGTGACGAATGAGCGCTTCCACAAATAGTGTGAAGAATGGCCGGGTAACAAAAATAACGCGACGAAAGCTCGTTACGAGATCACTTTCGTGATTTACGTTGAATTTTTGAATGCGTAAGGGCACTTACCCATGTGCTAAAGTTACAGTTATTTTCTGTCGTTTTCCTTTATAACCTGGAAAAAAAGGAAAAAATCTGCAGCCGTACCAAAAAATTCAAATTACAACCGTACAAGTTACGTTCCATTAAAACTTTAGCTGTACCGCAGTTTGTCGTCTATCGCGATTTAGTTTATCGTTTAGCGAGTTTGGACCCACTTTCGCGTCCTTTCAGATCATCTTCAAACTTTAATAAAATCACCTCGAGAGGTGATTTTAAATAAAGTTCCACGACGTGGGCGAATTTGCATATGATTTCGCACGCGTCGGAGGTTTTTGACAAAATTTTCGTAAAAAAAAAATCCACTGCACGTTTACAGCCTGTACGTACTTTTTTCCGTGCACCTTTTTCCGTACAGAGGCAGTGGAGGGGTCTCGACCAACGGACGCCATTTCGCAAAAGCGAAGTCCGTGAAAGGGCCTCTCTCTCTCTCCCTTTCCCACTAGCGCTTATATCTCACAATTCTTGCAATGAAAAAAGGCAAGAAAGGTATCAAATGAAAGATCTATGAGAACGATTTCTTTTGACTATCTTTGAGCGTATTTTGATGGCAAGTAGAGTAGGAAAAGACAAAAAACAACAATCGGAAAATCATGGCGGAAAGTTTTAGAAATTGTGACGTGGGCGCTGTCATAGTTGAGCGTGACGCGCGTGACGTCACAATGTCACAAACCCTAAACATTTGCAATACCTCCACGTCGACAATATGGCGTGCAGATAAAGCGAAGTGACAGAAACTGTTCAACGTGCGGGTAGACGTTTGAAATCGAAATTGAGTGGAAGTTTCGCAATGTTTTGTGTACCGTTTATGTGTCACGTGTTTCGTACACGTCTACGCTTGTCACTTTTTGAAGTAACAAGTTATTTGCGATTACATCGGAATGCTCATAAAGATGTACGGAGAATCTTCGCTAGAAACAAAGTTACAAGATTAAAGCTTCGGTTACATGGGAAAGTGCCCTAAGGCATGTGCAAAATTTTCGATTTCCGTTCGTTGCCGTCGTGACACGTACACTCATTATCCAGCGTGTCGCGGCCCATTTTTTTCTGTAAATGGTGATGTACCTCCTCAAGGTACATCACCATTTACAGAAACTTTGGAAGCGAATGCTTCGCGAAAAAATATCCAACGGTCATTCTTTCCTCCCAGACCTTTGGAGAATATTGGCAAGATTCTCTGTAATGTTGTTCACGTATAAAAACAAAATAGCAAGTACGGCGTGGTACGGAGAGGCCCCGATTTCTGTAAAGAACCTCACTTTTCGTTTGATGGAACGCCACCCTAATTACTATTCGCGGTTTAGTTCCTGGAAAAATGTTCACCAGCTCGCTTCCATTGCCCCCCCCCGAATGGCCAGATTGCCCCCCCCCGAATGGCCAGAAAAACTACAGTGCAGTACAGACAGTACAGTTATGTCGCAATGAAGCATCCACGCGGAGGTTTGCCCGAAAATGTTGAAACTGAAGTGTTGCTGTCCTGTAGTTTATTTATTTATTTAGAGGCTGTCCTCTTGTCCCGTAATGTTCGGCCTTTAGCGTTCGGCCGTACGTAAGACGAGTCTCCCGCCAATCCGCCATGCCGCCGTACACTCTGCAGGACTTCTACTTCCGGGAAGCTCGCCGCCTGCGCTTCGCAGCGCGCTCCGCCTTTAAGGTTTGTACGGCCGATCTGCCCGGCCGCCTGCTCCTCCACACGTGCCATGACGGCCTCTTACTGGCTCTCGTATGACGCTGCAGCTGCTGGAGATTCAGCGCCGTCATGCAGTGATTCCACGTGGCGGCCGTGTTTTGGACCTGGGCGCTGCACCAGGCGCCTGGACTCAGGTGGGATTCATGTTCAGGGTTCAGAGGACGGTTTTGGAGTCTGCAGAGGAATCTTGGGAGAGTGTACGGTGTTTCTGAAGGAGATTGACATAGTTTGTGTTCTGAGGAGTTTTTGATGTTTTCTAAGGTCATCTTGTTTGAGCTTCAACATGGATTTAGGGTTTAAATTTTTTGAAGGGGCGTTGAGGGAGACAGGGTTTGAGGGAGTAAGGGAGAGAGGGTAGAGGGAGAGAGGGGGAGAGAGGGAGAGAGGGCAGGGGAAGACAGGGAGAGTCATAGAGAGTGTGCTTCTAGTCTTGAACAATGAATGCATTGAGATTAAGTTAGAGAGTAACTTTTGGAGAAATTCTTGTCGCAAAAGGTCATATTGTTCACGTCTTTTGTACAAATAATAAGTAGTCTGACAGAATTGTAAGGAACATGAGCTCATAACTCATATAGTTGAACTACATCAAATCATTGGTTGTCTAAGCTACCTAAACCTTAAGAAAATCCTCCTTTAAAATAATAGCAATTATTAGGACATTCTGGTACTATTCTACGAACTATACGCCATGTTTCGCTCCTAGCCTTAATTCTTTTTTGGCTTTTAAATTCATTTTTCTCCGTACACACTCGTTGGATTATAAATTTGACGTTTAAGATGGAAAGGTGAGGTTCTTATCTTTTGATGGACGATCTCCATATGAAAACGGGACAGGTGTGCACTGAGAACAACTGATTTGATTAGCGAGAAAAATCCTAATGCTAATTATGGTAAATGGTGTTCTTCACAAACACACCGCCCATGGCTGTAAGTGTTAGTGAAATATTTGTGTTACACCGGATATAGTATTAACTACAATAAATTATGCACTGAAGTTAGTGAATTGTCACCGGATTTAGTGTTGACTACACTAAAGTATGTTTTGCCAAGTCGTTTGATTTGGACCACTTAAACAAATAGTGTTATTACCACTAATTTTCGATTTCGGTTTAAAACAACACCTCTCGAATTAGAGTTATCAACTCTAATAACGATGTAATATTCTTAAGGAATCGGCCCACAGTGACTCAGTTACCCAAGGCAGAGATCATTCGAAAAACGCTCCCAGGAAAGTGCAATTGGAGAATTCTCCCCCAGTCTGAAATTTAAGTTGAAAAACATTTCACGTATGAAAAGAGTCATTGGGAAAACATCTCCTCCAATCTGAAATTCCAGTTGGAAAACTCTTCAGATATGAGAAGAGTCCATTCGAAAAATGGTCCTCCAATTGAATTTTTCATCTGACTGGCAGAATGAGTGCAGGTGGCGTGTCAGGCGCTCGGTCCTTCTCGCTTTGGAGGAATGGTGGTGGGCATTGACATTAAGGTGTGTGTTCATCTTTTTTCTCCCTTTTCTTTCGTATTTCGACTATTTACATTCACCCATTATATCAATTTCGGTTTAGTCGTTGAGTATATTTTTATACTACACCGCCCAAAGCTAATAAAGTTAATCACCCTAATTCCAAGTAGTGGTTTTTGACCCGAAATCATCAATTAGTTTTAATATCACTATTTAAGCAAGCGGCTCAAAATAAGCCACATTGCAAAATGTAATTTAGTGTAGATAATTTTAATTAAGCGTTAGCGCTTATAAGTCACTAACTCTTATAGCGATGGGCAGTATAGCTGTTTATTAATTGATTTTTATTTTATTTTTGAGTTTGTTTGAATGAGTTGATCGAAATGTTGGTCGGTTCTTCTCCCTTGTTGTTTGCACTCCACACTCTATCTCTCACCCCCGCACTCTCTCTACCCACCTCCTTCTCCTCCCCCACCCTATGTTTCCCCCTTGTTCGTGTTAGACTGACAGATTGATCGAGGGGCCAAAGAGGAGAGTTTATGGGGGGAGAGGAAAGGCAGGTAGGGAGAGGGAGGGACGTAGGGACGGAAGGAAGGAGGGAGGGAGAGAGGGGGGGAGAAAGAGCTCAATTGTTCCGGCAATTTACCTGCTTTGGTTTTTGGTGACAATGAATTGTAAAAGATGATGATGATGATTATGATGCCAAAAACCCTCAGAAAAGCCCTCAACCAAAACCTGAAAACAAAAAAATAACAAAAAAGTGAAAACAAAAATATAAGTGAACACAAATCACAAAAAACAAAAAACAGAAAACAAACTGGAGTAGAAACTGAAAAGTATTTAACAATCTTAGAACAGGAAGCCGGTTAACAAATGGTTACTTTGATCCCATGTTACTCCTTAGTATGTAACCTGCCATTTTTTTTTTTAAGGATATCTTAGGGTTGTTTAGGCTAAATGAGGCCCCGGACACATTTTTGTGCACAAAATTTAGAATATAGAGGCAAATGTGTTGGACGTTTTTTACAAAAACCAAATGATATTTCACCAAACAAACGATGGTTCTTTTGGAACAAATGTAGGTTGTCACAATATTACAATGCCCATCGCTATTTGAATTATTATCTTCACCTAAAATCATAATTTTGTGTCATTGCACTCTGTCGTTAAGTAACCTGTAATAGGCCACGTGGCAAAATATAATTAAGTGTAGCCAACACTACTAATGTGTTGACGCTAATAGTTCACTAAGTCATATTGCGATGGGCGGTGTAGCATATTCACTCCCTTCATAAAAAAAAAAAAATACAATCTCATATCACCACTTCCTCGAACTTAAACACACTTTCTCCTCGTTGAACATTCTTTTACCGAACACCTTACTGTTTTGCCTCATTAAACTCAAAGAAAACAAGCTTGTTTTACCAAATTACAACGGAGATCCTTTCTTGCACGGCGTTTAACAATTACTTCAAATGATGCTTGAAATGGATTTCAGGACTTTTCAGTTCCGAAAGACTATTGTGATTCACGA
>JBBHKE010001277.1:0-69990 GCA_037447655.1 Zygnema cylindricum | reverse complement strand
AAATAAGGTGCAATATTTTCCTAAACTAGCACAACTCCGATAAAAACGTGAGATAACGTTGACAAATGACAAAAAGAAGATAAAGCTTTCGCATAAAACTGATAAATAAAAATGGCAAGATTTGACATAAACAAATAGAAAAAGGTACCTGGGGAAGGAGGGATTCGAGGAGGGTACTTGTGAGGGCGGCCAAGGCACCGACTGTCACGGCATACTTGGCAATAACTTCCCTCTCACCCTCCAGTCATAAAACAAATAACTTCACTTCTCCCCTCCCTCTCCTCTCTCTCTCCCTTTCCCTCTCCCTCTCCCTCTCCTTCTCCCTCTCCCTCTCCTCTATAAGATATTCAAAACATCTAGAAGTGATGAAGGGGATAGGGAGGGAGGGAGGGAAAGGGAGATAGAAGTACTGGATGGTTGAAAGGAAGAGAACCAGATTCGCGCTCCAATGACGAGACAAAGGGAAATGTTGACAAGGCAGTCCACAACCGCCGATCTCAGAAATCGAAACGTTTGACATTTTGTCGTCACCTAGAAGAGTACAGTAGCAAGGAAGTAAACGGACGGACTTGTAAAAAAAAAGTACTTTCTATTTTTGCGCGTGCGATCCAATCACATCACGCCACTATCCGTACACTACACCACTAGCTGACCTGCGGCCAACGACATCGAGGTGGCCACGACAAGTACCAGGATGCCATCGATGCCGTACTAATAAGTGAAACAATATTGCAGCAACGGCGACAATCGATTCTTTGTAGTTTGTACCCTTGACAGGACGTTTCAAAACCTCTACACTACACCGCCAATCATTATTAGAGTGTAAGTTTTTTTAGCGTATACGAATAATTAGCGTGGTTTACGCTAATTGGGAATTTGAAAATTTTCGAAGAAATCGTCTATTCTAATTAGGAATTATGGTTTTTTTAAAAATAGTGTGGATACTTCTATTTGAGAATAATAATAAAAAAAAGCGGGACGGAATTAGCGTACACAACGCTAATAACGATTGGCGGTGTACAGTACAGCGACGACGACAAAGTGATCGCGACAGTTGACCCGCGGCCTACGACGTCAAAGATGGTTTTGTACGGACGGATTTGAGTCATTGGCGCTTTGTCGTACGGCAACATTAATTACATCGCGACGTTTAGGTTGACGTAAATTGGCGTCAAGGGCGATTCACGTCCAAACAAATTTGACGTCACGCCAAACTGTCGTGTTATCAATACCGTAGAGTACAGTACATCGTCGATCGTATTTAGCGTGTATGTTTTTTTTGTCTCTTAAAACATCTTTTCTCCGTACATACATGTCAGATTGTGGATCTGACGGTTGCGATTGAAAGGTTGTATTCTCAGCTTACGACTGGCGGTCTTAAATTGAAAATTGGAAAAATGTGTACGGAGATAAGATGTTTTCAGTGGCGAAAAAAACATACACGCTAAATACGATCGACGGTGTAACGTATTGTATCGTACTTTTAATTTTTGCGCGTGCGATCTGTCCTTTCACGCCACGCTGTCGTGTTCTCAAATTTCCGTACACTACCGGAAACGGATTGATACTTGGAGTACATGTATATGTCCTACGAAAAATTGTGACGCTCCTATTGGTCCGCGTGTACAAAAAAGGTAGGCCCTTGAAAATCAAAGGGCAAAGCACCGTGTCGCCCGCGACTCTTATTTTTATCAGGAAATCAGCGAGTCGTTTTTAAGTCAGTTATGTACGACACCCTACTCTTTCCGTACATTTACCTTGTGCCCTTTACCCAATAACGTAGCGACAAGTCACAATTTCCTGAAATCTCACGTCACGAGTTGTTATCTGTTTTTTCCCCCAACAAGAATTTACTAGTGTTGTGTATCGGTAAAAAACTTATCGCGATAACACCGATACCGATAGCTATCAGTTATCGAACGGTCTGAGGTCCCGATATATCGGTCTGGGACCAACGAATTCCATATCGGCGATAACTTTTTTAAAATATAGTATGCATACAATAGTACTATATAACATACTGGATTATATTATTTTCATTATATAGCGTGGAATGCCACGTATAAGAATCTGTTCCGCGTATCTATTTAACTGAATTTTTTTACAAATAGCGCTGCACATAAACGTAGACAATATAAGTTAATGCTTTATTGCTATGAAACTATATTATCGAAACGCAAAAAATAAAATACATAGAAAAATTTCCGAATCAAACTTTCTCCAAAAAAAGACGAACAGACTGAAAGAAGGAGACGAACACACCTATCAGACTGCCGCCATTTCCGGACGCCATATTTTGAAAATTTTGGCAGCAAAAATTTTGAAAACCCCTTTAAATTAGGAATAATGAGGGAAAAATCGCGAATTTTTACCGGAATCGGGAGTAAGGGGGTCCGTGTTGGTTTTAGTGCGATCTTTGGCGATTTGTTTGTACCGACAAGATTCATTTGTACCGGCAACGATTAACTTGTACCGGCGGATTATACCGATTCACATTTTGTGACGCGACGTGACGTGACGTGACGCGACGAATCGGCCTGTACGGAATCTGATGAAGGAACCTTTATTTGAGTACCGATTCTGTCAGAAACAAAGAGCGGCACATTTTGGTGGAAAACGACAAATGGCAATACCTCATTGCACCACTCATTTATTCAGTTCATCACAGGATGACACACAGAAAGGCATAAAGTGCATCAGAGCACTTTAGAACATTATCTCATGGACATCTTGCAATAATCACATGCAGATCACTCTCATAATCTCATGGAAATGTCATGAAGATCATTCTCTCAAACTCATACTCTCGGGATTCATAAAAAGTATCAACTTTATTGATTAGAACTCTTTTTGTAAATTCATTAGGATCTTATCTTAGAATAGTAGGAAGGAGATTGCAACTTTATTAGAGTTAGTTCGTAAGAAAAATTTGTACTCCAATCGGGGCTCACTTCGGCTTACGCCTTGTGACCCCTTGACTATAACTACATTTTCTAAGCTGCTCAAACCTGTCTATTCTAATGATTTGTTTCTATGCTTCTACCATTGCTATCTACTTAGTGATTCTCAAAGGCTAAGTTTCACTGTGTTAGACTACATGTGTTTATAGGTCAAGTGCGTACTAACCTATATGACCTTGTAAAGCTTTCATACCTCCCCCTCTCTTTCTCCCTCTTAATCTGCCTCTTCCCTTCCCTCTCACTTCAACGGCCTTCCCTCTCTCTCCCTCTCCCATTAGACCTCAATTTGTCTCTCCCTCTACCTCTCTCTTTCCCTCTCGATTTGCATCCCCCTCTCACTCTAAATCTCCCTCTCGTTCCCAATCTTTCTCTCCCTCTCCCATTGAAAGGGAGAGGGAGAGGGAAACCGAGAGGGAGAGGCAGATTGAGCAGGAGAGGAAAAGGGAGAGTGAGAGGGAGAGGGAGAAGGAGAGGAGGGAAAAGGGGAAAGAGAGGGAGAGTGAGTGGGAGAGGTAAAAGGAAAGGGTGAATAAGAGGAAGTGGGAGAGGGAGAGGGAGAGGGAAAGGGAGAGGTGAGGGAGAGGAGAGGGAGAGGTTTAAAGAAAAAGAGAATGAGAGGGAAAAAATAAAAACTTTTAATCATAACGTGGGACAAAACAGGGTTTACAAATTGAGAAAAAGAGAGATGGATATGGAAAGGAAAAGGGTAAGAGGGAGTGTGCAACAAAAGTTGAAGGAGAGTGAAAGGGATGAAAGGGGATAGAGATAGATAGTGAGAAAGTTAGATTGAGAAATGGAGAAAAACTTACTGCTGTACATAATGTTGAAAAACGGTGAAGAGATTTTTTCGCCGTCCTAAGGATTAAATTTTCGTGGCTAACTTGGAACTTCACGATCTTGTAATTGATTACTCGCATGCTGTTTTTACAAATTTGACTTCAAAAGCGAGAAAACATTGAAAAAAAAGGGAAAACTGGTAAAAATGTCACTTGTGAAAAACGTCGACAGTGAAAAACGAAAAATATATGGCGCCTATAAAAATTTGGTCAACGAGTCATGGAAAAGACCCAGTTGAGATTCGTGTCGTACATAATCTGTGCGGTTTTAACAAATGTAGATTTTGTGTTGATGATGAGTTAGCCACGTGGAATGAGAGGTGAACCTATTATTTGCCACTTTTTGTCTGTCCATTTTGTTCATTATTGACCCGATTAGAGTCAACATTAACTCTAACAAAGGGTCGTTTTAAATTGCATCCACCGAATAATAACCTTATTTGAATTAAGACACATATTACTATCAATTGACTCTTCTAAAATCACTCAATCGCGACATCATTAAAGTTAGTGGTCGTTATTAATGTAAATTATTGCGAATCAACGGACAAGCGACCACCTTCCTCGACAAAGCAGCGTTGCGTAATCGTTCCAACTGCACAAGATACATTTCTTGCAATTGAACAAAATGTACACGCTTTATGGTGTAACGTTGACGTTTAACTCTCATAAAATAGTCTGACAAGTACGGACAATAAAACTACGCAACGACTTACGATTTTAAATTTTTTGTACGTGTACTTATATTAGTGTAAGCATGTTTATGGCGGGTATGTAATATTTTGAAAAACCGAAATTAGCACTAGTAAAAAAGTAGAATATATGTTTTTTTTGAAAATTTTCAAATTCCCAATTAGTGTTGATAATGCTAATTATTTTTTTACGCTATTTTTTCTTTGACCTTAATAGCGATTGCCGGTGTAATGAAGGCGCAATAAATGATTGACAAAGAAGCATTTTGAAAAGTACACCGTAAAATTTGCGCTAAAATCCGAAGTAGCACTTCAAAGTTTTTTTTACATGCATAGCTGAAAAGTAGGCTTTTTTATGGTAGGCCTTTGGTAGGCGCACAAAACTTTGCACAAAACTCGCGTAGTGGAGGCATACTGTATGTGCGTGCGTCGTGCACTCTCTTGTACGAATGTCCGAATCTGACATAAGATCATAGTCCAACGCACCCAGCCGGACGATTTTTTTAGCGAATTGACACGACTTAGGATGACATTCCGTGGGAAAAAACACCGGGAAAAAAAAAACCGCGGACGACTGCCTGGTTGGTCAATTTGAGGCTTTATTTAGTGTGGCCCTCAAAATTGCAGACACTAATATGACAAATTGTCCATTCGTAAGTTGTGTTATGGGCTTTTCATGTGATCTTCTTAAATCGCCTACTTTGATCAGCGACCGTCCGATCGTCCAAATCTGACGGCTTAAATAAAAAATACCTCAAAACTCACATAAGAATATTTTTTTGTCCGAATGTTTTTCAAAATTTAAACATGACGTTTAATTCTCTATCGATCGATGTGCAACTCAACCGTGTTACCTTTTTTTTTCATTTTGCGGCCAATACAATATGGGTCTTAAGGTCATATTGTATGTTATGCGTACAATAGGCATATTGTATGGGCCTACTTTCACCTACTTTTAAACTATGGTTACATGGGCACACCGCTTGAATGTGCCCGAACAAATTGGCGCGATTTAATTTTGTCGTTTGACTTCGAGTGCTCTTTCACGTGTCCACTCTTATAATTGACACATTTTATTGTCGTTTGGTATGAAACTGAGTGTATTTTTAGTACAAACTGACACATTTTCTACACCACATTATATATATATATTTTTTTTCTCAGATTAGTGTCTTTGAACCTATTAAATCGATCATTACTGTGTCGTGCCATCATGACTCTGTGCGCGCATATAGCTTGTCTACGGGCAAACATATTCCCGCAGGAGAGCGTCCGCCCGCCGCTAACGGTTACGACCGTTTGAGGCTCGCCGCGAGTCTTGCTGAGAGCATTGCGCACCAATAGTCTCCTCTGACGTAGCGACCGCTGACCCTTTTCGTCCGATTTGTCCATTTCATACGGATTTGACTTATCTCATAAAAAAAAGAGATTTTCTTAAGTATTCATTGTCCAAAAATGGACAAAAACGCACGTAACTGAACCATAGTTCAAAAGTAGGTGACCGTACGCCCATACAATATGCCTATTGTACGCAAAACATACAATATGCCCTTAAGACCCATATTGTTTTGGCCGCAAAATGAAATAAAATAGGAACAGGGTTGAGTTGCACATCGATCGATAGAGAATTAAACGACATGTCTAAATTTTGAAAAAAAATCGGACAAAAAAAAATATTTCTGTGAGTTCCGCGGGCTTTTTATTTATACCGTCAGATTTGGACAATCGGACGGTCGTTTATCAAAGTAGGTGATTGAAGAAGATCACTTGAAAAGCCCATAACACAACTTACGAAAGGACAATATGTCATATTAGCGTCTGCAATTTTGAGGGCTACACTAAATAAAACCTCAAATTGACCAACCAGGCAATATGGGACGATAAAAAAAATAAAATGCCACACTGCCAATAAAATTACCAAAACCTACGGACCAACCCCGTTGGCGTTCACACGGTCAAATCGCGGCTGTCAGATGAATATGTGTGAGGGGGATTTTTTACGACATGGTTTTTTCCCGTTTTAGAACGCACATTCTCATGCGTCCACGGTTACTGCAACTAATTTTTTGTACTTTTTAACTTAAAAAAGTACATTTATGTACGGTAGGACATTGACCGTATACCACTCTATTTAAGAGACAACGTACTTTCATTTTTTACTGTACTTGGAAAATAACCCTAATTAGAGTAATGAAAAATATAGAATAAACTACGCTATTTGAGAATTTTCCCGGTTTTTTTTTTCGCGGTTTAATTTCCCACGGAATGTCATCCTACACCGTGTCACTCCGCTAAAAAATTCGGTCCGGCGGGGTGCGCTGTTCTTTGATCTTACGTCAGATTCGGACGTTTGTATAGGAGTGTGCACGACGCACACACATACAGTATGCCTACGTTGCGCGAGTTTTGTGCAAAGTTTTGTGCGCCTACCAAAGGCCTACCATTAAAAAGCATAGTTGTTCAAATCGCGCTATTTTTTCCTTTTTGGCGATTGAAACGTATAATTCGTGACTTTTGAAAAAATCGTAAAAAAACGTATACTGTAAACTGAAACTGGAATTTTATGGACACCTGTAAACTAATTACTATAACTGTAAATTTTTCTACGGATATGTACGGAATAAAACGGGAAATATGCGTCGCACTTATTGGTACTTTCTGTTCAGTTCACTGAACGGAAATACCACGGAAGTTGTACGTTATATAATTGAAAATGTACGGACATTTTCGAAAAGAGACGTTGAACGTCACAATAATTTCGCGCGTTCAGTTTGAAATTTGTACGGGCGTCTTCTTCAATTTATTTTGAAAGAAGACGCCATGGAACAGAGACGAAATTGCATAAAATGTGATCTTCGTGGCATTCGGACTCGGGTACGTCAAGTGCACAGCATACCCTAAGGTGAACGTCAGGACTACCATTTTGTAAAGAGATTCCGTTATTTACCAAAATTGTGATAAAATTTTAAAGAGTTTATTGTTTTAACGCTCATTTAGCGGGAAATACTTGCAAACTGCGTTATATGTAATAGTTTTTTGTTTTTTTATGTACGGAATAGTACGGAAGGAAATTCATTAACGATTTTTTGCGATTTGATCAATAGGTTCAATGCGTTTGTTACTTATAATTCGCCACGTACGGTACGTTCGCACTAATCGCCGTGAACAACTGTGTTAAAAAGCCTACTTTTGAACTATGAACTGAACGAAAAGTGTAGCCGTCAAAAATCCTTAATAAATCACGAAAGATACGGAGAATATACGGAAATGTACAGAATTATTATGAAAGTGTACCCTGAAAACTTTAGATGTACGAAAATACTTAACGCGGCTATACTAAAAAATCAGGAATCTAGCAAAAAGTACGTAAAAGCCTTATAATACTCCATTAAATTACCCTGAAAAGTTCGTAAATATACGAAAATTATAGGTAAATCTACAATACATGTACGAGCACATAGTAGGATACGCTTTTTATTAACATTTTAAAATCGTTCGATGCGCACTATACTATTATTCGATAGTTAATTTTTAAAAATATGCGCACGGCATCTTTTCTTTTCGTACAGATAAAAGTACAGCATGAGTTGGATTCGCCTTTGATTGGACGCGGCAATAATGTCGAAGTTCAGACACGACAAAACACCGATGATTGGAAACATAGGGGCCAACGGCCCCACGGAAATGTCGATTCTGTCGTACGAGAATGCGTACAATAATGCCGTACAAGAATGCCATACAAAAATGTCGTACACTTATGTCGGTGCGTGTTTAGTCAGAGATCAATGGACGGTGGATGGATACATCTTGTAAAATGTTTGTTCCGTACGTTCCAACAATCTCCAAGATGACGGGAATGTCAAAACTTTTTCGCGTAACTTTTGCACACGTGGTAGGCATTCGTGCACTCCAGAGATCGATGTGCTGTGGCGTGTTTTGTACTTGCTTCCGCGAAACGCGGGTGAAATGGTTCCAAGGTGACGGGAGTCACGGACCTTTTTTCTTTACAATGACACTTTCGGGCACTTTTAATTTCGGGCATCACT
This sequence comes from Zygnema cylindricum, assembly GCA_037447655.1. Lineage (NCBI taxonomy): Eukaryota > Viridiplantae > Streptophyta > Zygnematophyceae > Zygnematales > Zygnemataceae > Zygnema > Zygnema cylindricum. Next base: position 61,456 of record JBBHKE010001277.1, on the reverse strand, counting down.
TTCGACTTTCCCACTCTCTCTGCCTCGACATGTTATCTCCGTACAATCTTGTCGGCTTGTGGATTTGACGGTTGTCAATTGAAGGATTGGTTTCCCGCCATCCCATGGACGGTCGTCGATGTGAACATGGGACAAGAGAGTACGGAGGAGAGATGTTTTAAGTGGCGGGAAAATTATTACCACTAATAGAGATACACGTGTATTATACTAAGGCACTTTCGTACGGGACATCTATGCTTTACTTTCTCCTTCACTCCCTTTTCTCCCTCTCCCTCTTCCTCTCACCCTCCCCCCCTCCCTCTCTCTCATTTCTTCCCTTCCCCTATCTTATCCTCTCTCCCTACCTCCTTCCCTGCCCCCCTCCGTTCCTTCCCCTCACCTTCCCTCTCTCTCTCCCTACTTCCCTCTCCCCTTCCGCACCTTCCCTCTCCTTTCCTCCTTCCCTCCTTCCCTCCTTCCCACCCCCATCCGTCCCTTCCCCTCTCCTTCCCTCCCCCATCCATCCCTTCCCCTCTCCTTCGCTCTCTCCATCCCTCCTTCCCCCCCCCATCCGTCCCTACCATTCTCCTTCCTTCTCTCCCTCCCTCCTTCCCTCCTTCCCTCCTTCCCTCCTCTCCCCCATCTGTCCCTTCCCCTCTCCTTCCCTCTATCCCTCCCTACTTCCCTCTCCCCTTCCGTCCTTTCCCTTCTCCTTCTCTCTCTCCCTCCCTCCCTCCTTCCCTACGCCATCCGTCCCTTCCCCTCTCCATCCCTCTCTCCCTCCCTCCTTCCCTCCTTCCCTCCCTTCCTACTTCCCTCCCCCTCCGTCCCTTCCCTTCTCCTTCCCTCTCTCTCTCCCTCCTTCCTTCTTTTCCTCCTTCCCTCCCTCCCTCCTCTCTCATCCGTCCCTTCCCCTCTCCTTCCCTCTCTCCCTCCCTCCTTCCCTCTCCCCCATCCGTCCCTTCCCCTCTCCTTCCCTCTCTCCCTCCTTACTTCCCTCCCCCATCCGTCCCTTCCCCTCTCCTTCCCTCTCTCCCTCCCTCCTTTCCTCCTCCCCTCCGTCTCTCGCTTTCTCACTCCCCTTCCCTTCTCCGTACCTCTCCTTATTCCTTTTTGTCTCATAGCTTCTCTCTCTGTGCCCGAATGAAATGAAATTATTCAAATCAGGTTTCGTGAACAAATCTCTTTCACTAATCATCTTTTTTTTCCCAGAGACGAAAATTTAGTCGAAAGTTTCATGGATTCTGTTGGAGGTTAGCTTTTTAAAATTGCCATAAAAAGCCCGGAGCCGGATAAAAAAGCATAAAAGCGTTTAAATGTTTTTACACGCTTAAAATAACTTAGAAAACCACATTGCTAAAGTATTTTATGTTTCGTGAAAAATCATAGTTTCCAAGTTGGTTATTTTTCAAATTTAGAGGAAATTAATCATATTTTGAACGTGATTTTTAGTTTTGTTTAATTCAAATTTAATAAATTTACGAATGACGTGGACTATTATTAGCAGTTTATATAATTTATGTTTTTATTAATATATTTTGCCACGGTCAAGAAGAGTTTCCCACTTGTATGTGTGTGTATGTGTGTGTGCTTTTTTCTAAATAAGAATTCTGGGAACACATTTCAGAAAAGAAAAGATGTGATTTGTTGGTGTGTAGGTTTTTTTTTTTTTGTGTTTTTTTCTATAGTCCTCCTTTTGCTTGTTGCTTCCAGAAAGTAAACCACAAAAAAGAAAAGAAAAACTAAATAAAGGAGCTGGTAAAAAAATATTCCCAGTGAATTTAAAATGTATTTTGTATCTGTTTAAAATTTTGTCTCCGATATTATTTGAAAACTGGCGCAAAAGAAACATTTTTTCAAATTCCGGGAAACCACCCGCAAATTGTGGAAAATAAGTTTCTCTCAAACAAGTCAATCGTAAATTTCTCTGTTTAAAAGCTATTTTTCCCCTTCAAAACAAAAAAGAGAAAGAATAACGCAAAAAAAAATTCTTCCTGTTATGTCTGGTTTTGCAGGTGAATTTCCCCCTCCCTCCTCCTCCTATCCCCTTTCTCCCCTTATCCTACTTTCTCCTTCTATTTCCCCCCCTGAATCATCCTCCTACCTCTCCCCCAAAATATTAATTTTATCAGTTTGCAAAAAACAGCGGAATCGAGATTGTTAGCTGGCCAGGAAATTTACTATTTTCTTACGACTTTGAAAGAAAACGATCTTCCATTGACGGAACAGGCACCCAGTAAACCAAAAAGTAAGTGATTTTTCCAGAAATCTATAAATAGATATACTTTTTTAAATATATAAATGCAATCAATTATTTTTCTTATTCGTATTATTATAATTATTATGATTGTTGTTGTTGTTGTTGTTTTCCATTTTTTTTTTAAATATCAAATGCACCTTTTTCAAAAACAATGGTAAATACAAGAATATAAGCCTGTGTTTTTCACACCCTTTATTTTTTGGGCAGGTGGCACGCTATTTTTGTTCGACAAAACCAAAACTCAATTTTTTCGAAAAGATGATCACAAATGAAAAAAAAAAATATGGTGGAAATAAGATAAACGAAAGCCACGTCAATTTGAAGGTAACCTAATATTAAACTAATAAGTAAAGAGGTCCGCAGTTACTTTTTGTGGATCAAGATTCTCATGACGATTATTTTTATTTTTTTTTGTGTTTTTCTTTCATTTACAGAAAATTTTCCAAGAACAGGATTTCAAAAGAATGGTAATTGAGTTCAAAAATGCTAAAAATAAATTTGTACAAAATACACGCGTGTACTACAAGTGTGCATACTTACACAAATTACATTAAAATTGCTTTTTTTTGATGGATTTTTTTTTTTGGTTGATTTACTTTTTCTGTGCAGTATTCAGGTAATTAGACGAGATAATAAATATTTCTTTGTTTAGTTTACTTGAGTTTTGTTGTTGTGCTTTTGTTTTTTTATCGTGTTGGCAGGTCAACAGGAAGGAGGCTGTCGCTTGTTATTACGCTCACGGGGAAGATGAAGACGACTTTCAGCGACAAATATATTATTTGGTTCGGAAAGTGGAAAAATAAGAGTTGAAACAATTGAATGAGTGGCCATGAAAGGCCAAAAGGCTAGCTAGAAATGATAGAGTGAGATAACGGCAAACAAATAAAACAAGGTAGAGGTTTGCCCTATGAGTGTCTTTTGATTGATAATTTATAGGAAGCAACAATGATAGTTTTATAGTGTTCCTAAAGAACAGGCCTATGAGTGTCTTTTGATTGATAATTTATAGGAAGCAACAATGATAGTTTTATAGTGTTCCTAAAGAACAGGGGAGCCAAAAAGGCGCTTCGCGGTAGATCTATTCCTAGGCGTAACAAGTGAAAGTAAGACTAGTTGCGGTAAAGGGAATCAAAACAAACAGGGATTCTACGATAAGAATAATCAACACTAAAAAAGGTATGTACAAACCACTTAATAACTACAGAATGCGAATCTAAAGTACTAGACTTGTGGTGTAGCAGTAGGACATAAAGTAGGAGACCAGATTACAAAAGAGCCAAACAATGCGTTGATTGATTTCCAATAGAAACATGCTTTTGGAAAAAAACGAAATGTTGAATAAAAGAAGCCATTATTTATTTTTTTATTTCTCAAACCAATGGCCTCCTGCTATAAGAGATTTTAGGCCACGTTTAAAATTTAGTGATATCTTATTTTTCCCAGTATTTTAGTTTCATTGCTATTATTCTTTTGTATGGCATAAGAACTGACATTTTTTTGTCGTTCTGCAGAAAAGAGGATCATAAAAAAAAGACCTTGTTTTGGTCCAATATATCAAAACTAAGGTACCCAATCGATTTTTACTTTGTCTTATCTCTTCATCTTAGGGCCTTCTTTTATCTGGAACTGCTGTTCTTATTACACCTGCAGCTTCGACGGGAAAGACAAAAAAGTACAGATAAACAAACAGCTGGGGAAAAGACAAATAGAGTTTCGTATTTGGCACATTTGAGGGTGAATGTCTACCATTCGGTCTAAATTGTTTAGGTTCTTTTTCTTCTCTCTCCTAGAGACAAACACTGTATAGATAAGTATATGCACACTTACATATAAATATACACCTATATCTTTCCATACTTATATACTCATATTCTAATATGCTTTTATATATTTATATGCTCATATACCTACATTTTAATATACCGTTTCACTTACACACTTACACACAATATGTGTCTGTGCGCCTGTAATCGAGAAATTCTGACAAAATAATTTCTTTTAACCATTATATAATCTAACGCGATAAAACAAATATCATCCAAGCTTAAGAACAATTCATAAGGCCAAGATACTAGTAGTCTTACATTCTTAATGTTTTCTTAACTGCAGGAAACTCGTAGGAACAGACAAGAAAAAACGATGAAAGTTAAAAATAAAAAAAGAACTGAAATTGAGAAGAAAACCGGAGAAACAGTTCGAGGAGAAAAAAGGTCGAATAATTAACCCGAATGTTATAATTATTGCCCCAACATAACATATGCTTCCGATTCTACTAACGTTACAAGTGAAGAGGTAAGAAAAAATAGGTTTTTTTTCTCGTGTGAAGTATGAGAGGAGATGGTGTCGAAACCTCACAAAATGACGAAGCGAGAGAAAAAAAACATTCAGATAATCCTTCCTCTCCTCCCTCCCTCTCTACCCACCCTCTCCACCCTCCCCTCCCTCCCTCTCTCTCCTCCCTCTCCCTCTTTCTCCTCCCTCTCTTCTCTTTAATCCTCCCTCGATTTTCCCTCTTCTCTCTCCCCTCTCTTTTACCTCTCCTCCCTCCTGACCTCTCCTCCTCTCTTCCTCTCTCTCCCTCTCTTTGCTACCTCTCTCTCCTCCCTCTCCCTGCTACATCTCTCTCCTCCCTCTCTTCTCCCTCTCTCCCCCATCTCTCTCTTTCCTCTCTCTCCTCCATCCCTTTCCTCCCTCATTCTTCATCTCTCTCCTCCCTCTCTCCTCCCTCTCCTCCCTCTCTTTTTCCCCTCCCCCTCTCCCGCCACCTCTCCCCCTCTCTCTCCCTCTCTCCACCTCCCAACCTTCCTCTCTCTCCCCCTTATTCTTCTTCCTCTTTCCTCCATCCCTCTTTTATTTCCAAATCCCTTTCCTCCCTCTCCCTCCTCCCTCCCCTTCCCGCTCCTCTTTCCCCTCCCTTTCGCTCTCGCTCTTCCTCTCTCTTTCCCGCTCGCACTACCTTAATGATCTGCATAACGGCCTCCACGGGGAAAAATGGGTTTGGCCGCAGACTCTCGAAGCCGGAAAATAACGCCGAGGATAAAATAATGATTTTGTATGAAGGTTCAAAACTGTTCGAATCAGCGACCTTCGAAAAGACAAAAGATTCTGATGCCGCCGTAGGTCCAAATTCTGTGGACCTTCAGTGCAGTTTCGAAGGAGAACATTCGCCAGAACTTTATAATTTCGAAGGTGGTGTTGGTGGTGGTGGAGGAGGAGTAGGAGGAGAGGGAGGAGGAGGGGAAGGAGGGGGAGGAAGAGGAGGGAGAGGAGATCAACGACCTTAAAAACACCAGAAAGATCCCACAGGAATAGTTACTTGTTCACCTCCTCCAATAGAGTATCTGGATCTGGAAATTATGTTAAATTATAATTTCTTAGAGTTAGGTAGTTTTATCATGGATATTTTGTTGAATAACAGAATTTCAAATGATGATGAATACACAGACACCGATTGATTCTTCTCAAATGGTGTAGGAGGAGGATGGAAGGAGGAGGGCGAGGAGGAGGAGGAGGAGGAGGAGGGGGAGGAGGGCGAGGAGGAGGAGGAGGAGGAGGAGGAGGAGGAGGAGGAGGAGGAGGAGGAGGGGGAGGGGGAGGGGGGGGGGAGGAGGAGGAGGGCGAGGAGGAGGAGGGGGAGAAGGAGGAGACAGAGGAGGAAGAGGAGGAGGAGGAGGAAAAGGAGGATGGGGAGGGGGAGGAGGAGGGGGAGGGGGAGGGGAAGAGGCATGACGGGGAAGACGAGGGGGAACGGAAAGAAGAGGAGGGGGAGAGGGAGGAGGAGGAGGATGAGGAGAAGGAGAGAATGAGGAGGAGAGGAGAGGAGGAGGAAGAAATGGAGTTGTAGGAGGATGAGAAGGAGGAGGGGGAGTAGGTGGAGGTGGTATCAACACAGTGGACACTTCGGTATCAAGTTTGGAAAAAAGGGGAAAAAAAATGGACTTTGGAAAATGCAGGTTTGGAAGAAATTTCTTTTGGGAAAACTCGATTTTTGTGAAAATCGAGTCTGGAGAAACTCGAAATTTCAATCTTGAAGATTCGAATTTTAAAAAGGAAATCGGGTATAGTGCCCGATCAGTTGCTTCTGTCACATTATTTTTCGGAGAAACTTCCTTCAGTTTCGTTGAGGAAGAGGGAGGGGAGGGAGAGGATGGGGGGGAGGAGGAGAAGGTGGAGAAGGAAAAGGGACGGTACCTGACCAGTTGCTTATTTTTCGAATTCTTAACTTATCCTCCAACCTCCAAAAATTTCCTTCAGTTTCCAAGAACTCGTAAAAGACCTCAAAGATAGTGTTGTAAACTAATGAGTTGTTTCATGAATTTTCGGAAACCCGAAACCTTGAGGGTTTGGTTACACTCTTTTTAAGATCTTTAAGCTTCGAAGATTTCGGCGATTAAGAATTAACTCTTTTTTTGGGTTCTCTTAGACAAAGGATAAATAGGTATAGGTTTTGCTTATTCGAAAGGATAAAACAGAGGTTCTCTTTTTGTGAGAAAAAACAAGGGATTGATTTATAGGTAGGAAAAAAGTTAAAAATGTTAGAATTTTTTGTTTACACTCAAAAATGGTTGAGTGTTAAATAATAAAATTATTTCTTAAACGTGCGGTGCAGCCCCAATGAATTAAGGGCTGTCAAATACATGAGGTATGTCGGCATATGAACATTTACTCTCCCCTCCCGTCCCCCTCCCTCTCCCTCTCCCCCCTCCCCCGTCCCCTCTCTCCCTCTCCCTCTACCTCGCCCTCTCCCTCTCCCCCTCCCTCCCTACCTCTCTCAATCTGAGATGTACTTTAAAAAAATAAATCAAGGAATAAAACTGAAATGCAAACTTTGGACCAAACTGAAAGGAAAGAGTGGAATGGAATATGGCAACAAGAAAACTCTCCCTCTTAAATAAGAAAATAAAGGGTTGAAGGAAACGAGGAAGAAAAGGGAGATATTGACAGAGAAATAGTGAAAATATTACTACAGCGGTTCGTTTCCCTTCCTCTCTCCCCTTCCCTCACCCCTCATCGAGGCCTTTCCCCTCCTTTCCCTCCTCCTTCTCTCCCTCCCTACTTCCTTCTCTCCCTGCCTACTGTTACTCCCGTGCCTCTTCCTTTCTTGTTTCCCTCTCTCCGTCATTTCCACTCTCTCTTCTTTCCTCCTACTATCTTCCGCCTCCTCCAGTCCCGGCCTTCCTCTTTCTCTCCTTTCATCCCACCCCCCTCTCCTCTTTACCCCTTCCATTTCATTTTTTTGTACTTTCCTACTTCTCTCCCCTCCCTCCCACCTTCCTCCCCTCCGACGAATACGCGGTGTCACTCCCTCGTGTCTCTCCCCCCGTGTCTCCTTCCCTTCCTCTTTCCCTTCTCTCTCATCTACAATCCACACCTCCAGGCACGTACCTATTTTCGTTTCAACACTTGTAAACACCTTTAATAGTGTATTCCTTTACACGTTTTCTTTTAACATTAAATTGGGTAAAGCCGCCATCGTACGGCAAGTACATCCACTTCCTCCGATACAAACAGTGGAAAAACTAAAACGCGGTTTTGGATGCCTTACATTGTTTGTCGTTCACTGTTTGATGTGATAAGGTATTCGTACGGATATTCTGTCTGTACAACAATTGTCGGTGCTCGTCAATTATGTTGTCGGTTAAGAAAAAGATTGTCGGTTTCGAAATTATATCAAGTTCAACAAGAGGTCACGTACGGATTTTGAGTACATGCCGTGCGTACTTGTACGGATGCACGATATTCAAAGTTTCAAACCATAGTTGTTCAAATCCCATAGTACCCACGAAACGAACGCGCTAACAAAGTACACCGTGAATCGTTATTAGCCTTATGTACGCTAAATCGGCACCCCAAAATTTTGACATTGATACCTTAAATATAATAAATTACACTATTTAAGGACGTGGACCATAATCTGCCACGTCTCCCGGCACTAAATTAGAATGAATGACGCTATTTTTTTCTTTACACTAATAATTTCTATACGCTAATAACGATTCAAGGTGTACTACACAATCGCATGTCGTACAAAAGTACGCGCACTAACCAATCAAACAAAGTACACCGCGAATCGCTATTAGCGTACATGACGCTAATTGGGGTGCCCTTTTATTGGGGCAAATTCTCAAATAGAATAAAGTTCGCTAAATGTTTTTGCACGTTATTTGAGGTACCCCCGCTCAATGCGGTTCATAATTGTAATTTAGTTCCCTTTTAAATAGTGTGGTGTACGGATGCCAGATCTGTACTATTCCGTACATTTTTATATTTAAAAGTACAGAAAATATAATAATATATAATTGCGTAAATATTTTCCGGCATACGCATATGTCAAAAAAACGCGACGGCGTACGATTTGAACAGTTTCGTACATATACATGTTTTAGTGTGGACATATTATGTGCTGAAAATTTTTACAAAGCAGTTTACAAATTAGAGTACATGATAAATTAGTATCATGGTGTACCCGAAAAAACACAATTTACCGTAAAGTACGCTAATTGTTTCATTACGCTATCTATTTCATTACGCTAATAGCGATTCACGGTGTACTACACCGCCAATCGTTATTAGCGTGTAAGTTTATTTAGTGTATAAAAATAATTACCATGGTGTACGCTATTTAAGAATTTGTGAATTTTGGAAAAAATCATACATTCTAATTGTTTGATTATGGTAATTTGGATCTTTGAAAAAAAAAATGTCGGTCGCAAACATGCTTACACTAATATAGGTCTTCGGACACAATCTGACAAATCGTACACAAATTGTACATTCACACAGTCGAAACGCACCTGTCAGACGAATATGTGCGAACGGGATTTTTTACGACCTAGTTTTTTTTACTTTTTAGAAAGCACATTCTCATGCGTCCGCGGTTACTAAAACTAATTAATTGTACTTTTTAACTTAAAAAGGTACATTTATGCACGGTCTGACACTGACCGTACACCACTTTATTTAAGAGACAACGTACTGAAAATATCCCTAAATAGAAAAAGAAAAAAATAGAATTAACTACACTAATGGAGAATAAAAAAAAAAAAAGACGGGACGGAATTAGCGTACACAACGCTAATAACGATTGGCCGTGTAGCAAAACGACATACTGTACGCGGAACACCGCGAATTGTTATTAGCGTTGAGAAATTATTAGTGTAAAGAAAAAAATAGCGTCAGTCATTCTAATTAGTAGTGTTGGGTATCGGGTAAATTCATATCGCGATAATCTCGATATTCGATATATCGAATATCGATCGAGAAGAATCCTCGATATATCGTACCAAGACAAACATAAATTATCGCGATATATATCGCGATATATAGTATTTTTTAAATTTAATATTTTTATTTTTCTATATAATATGTTATTTTAGCGAAAAAGTCAAATTGTCAAATACGCCACGTACGCCGTGAATTTCGTTCCGTGACTTAAAGGTAGACGTCGCAAAATCTAATCGACAAAAAAGTACTAATTTTGTAATTCTAATGATTACTTATTTGGGGTATGGTTACACCATGAGGTCTCAGTAATATTACGGACAACAAAATTTATGTACTACAGAGGCCTCGGATACATCACGTATCGTTTGTAAATAAGTTTTACATACGTGTTCTAATACGAGTCTTTCCACGTAAGCGACTATCAAATCTAAAAAATCATCAAATATCTGGAAACCGACCTTTTTCGTCTGTAAAATTGTACTTGCGTATAACGTACGTTTACTTCACAAGTGTACCTCGTCAATGTACCTCAGAGATCTCCTTCACTCTACTGACTTTCAGGAAAAAACCGTATTTCATTCCGGCAAAGATTTTACAGTCACTTTATCAGAAGTCACGTGACTTTGATAACCTGTGAGATTTTTTTTTTTTTTTTTTTTTTTTAAGCTTCGATATATCGGCGATACGATATATTGGCGAAATATCAGCGATATATCGCGATGATTTGAAATTCGATATATCGAAGCGATATATCGATTATCGGGTACCCGAAAATCGATATATATTAAATATCGGCAAGCGGTCCTCGATACCCAACACTACTAGTTAGTACCAGGAGACGTGGAATATTATGGTCCACCTACTTAAATAGTGTAGTTTTTTCTACTTAAGGTATCAATGTCAAAATTTTGGGGCGCCAATATAGAGTTCAAAATGCTTATAACGATTCGTGGTATACTGCGAGAAAATAAAACACCGCCGTACAAATCTAAAGTACAAACGTACTAAACAAACCAAAACAAAAAAGAACCAAACTAAAACAAAACTAACTTGCCGCGCCACACAAAATCACATGTAACTATCAAATAAATATTACGGCGCTCAACAAAACCGAGACGCTGTTTCACAATGAATTTAAGGGTGCGTATCCATGTGCCTAAGTAAGGGTTTTTTTATGTCATTTTCTTGTAAAAATTAGAGCTGAACCGCTTAAGTTTCATCCGTACAAAAAAATAGAAAAAGTGAGAAGTCATCATCGAATTTAGGATGTACTATATGTTGTCGTCTTGTGTTCTTCGATCCACGGCCACGCCGAAAAACATCATCTTCAAACTTTTCTTTAAAAAACAAGGAAGATGTGTTTCAAAACAAAATATATGCAAAAAACAAATAGATACACGTATTCGCACGTGTAAAAATTTTAACACAAATTCCAAACGAATTCAAGCGACGACGAAAGGTACACTATTCGTTATATTTTATCCGTTTGCGTTCAGGTATAAAGAGGCAAAGTACACAATTTGTTAAGTTTTGTCCGTTTGCGTCAGGTACGGATTTTATTTCGCCAGGGGTCTCAACATTCCGATGCCATTTCACGTCAACAGAAAGAACGGCGCAAAGGCAAAATGAATCTTCTTCAACCGTGAAACAGCAAAGGCTGGGAGGCGGTACGTCCACAATGTCACGAACACTCATGGGACGACATAATCTTCTACAAAAAATAACGTCCGTCATCAAAGATTGTAGACGTTGACAACCGTCACAGGCATTGTCAACGTATACAATTGTCATACGCTTAAGTAAGTATGTATTTGTTACACATAGGTGTTAAGACTTACAATTGTTGAATCTTGATTTACGTAATGTTAGTTTGTTGTCAGTGTGGATTAGTTTTGGTCGCGCGACAGTTCGCGCATTTTGGTTTTGTTTTGTATAGCTTGTTTTAGTATTTCGTGCGTGTACTCTTCACGTGCACACGATTAGATTTGATTTGTTTCGTTTGACTTAAGATCTGTACCGAACTTCGAGAAGTTTCGTTTCGTGCGACCTAAGTCTAGTTATTTCGTTTCGCGTAAGTTAAGTGTACGTTACAGGACTAAGTCTGTTTGGTTTCTAGTAGTTTCATTTTGCGTTGTACTATATCTGCGTCTAAGTAAATTTAGACACTTCTAGAGTTAGTGTTATAGATTGTTTCCACGGCTAAGTTAAAAAGCCATCGAGTAAGTTAGATTGAATATCAATTAGAAAGAAAAATTTAGAGTGAATTTGGAATTAAGTTAAGCGTGAATTAAGAATGAGTTAAGAGAAGTGTAATGTTTAAGACTAAGTTAATATGAGTTTATTTTATTGAGTGTTCAATTTGCCTCTATCTTGGACTATGGGTTATCAATGTGTTGTAATATTTGATTTCATTTTAATATCGCTTCCGCATTGAGACATTTAAGTATTTGTGAGCGCATTCGATTGACTCTTATTCCTATCAATTCGTATCCAAGTAGTTTTTATTCCACTTAGATTTGAGTTAAGAATTGATTAAGAATTGAGAGTTTATAAGTTATGGTGGAGGAATATTCGGCAAAGAAAGAAGACACCGAAGTTAGTTTTGGAGTTGGAGAATCGGAGAAGTTATCAATGGCGAAGGTTTGTCTCACAATTCAGTTTGATTTAGCGACTATGGAGGAACTTTACGAATTTCTAAAGGCAAAGATAGAAGGAGAATCTTTCGGTAAAACTCCTACCTTTGGTGGAAATTCAGATGATGAGAGTCCTAAGAAGAAATTCAAAAAGGGAAAAATGGAAATACCTTTTTACGATGATGATGATGAGTCGAGCTCAGATGAAGAGTCGGATTATAAAGTCTCTTCTAAAACTATCATGTTTAATGGAAATAATTATCCTGTGTGGAGGAGATATATTCAAGGAACCTTTACTCCAAAGAAATTGTGGAAAATACATACAGGAGAAAAGAAAAGACCATTAGATGCAAAAGGAAGAAAAAAGTGGGATGCTAAAGATATGGCAGCTATGACTGCTTCAAAGTAGTTGTAGTTTGGTTCATGGGCATACGTTAACTTATGATACAGCTCATGCTTGTTTGACTTATTTACAAAATTTGTATGAGAAAGGATTCACAACTAAGTATAACTACGTATTTTAAGACTTCACTCAGTTTAGGATGAAAAGGAATGAGTCGATTGATGATGCTCTAAAAAAATTTAATGTTTTCAGCGGTTGAATAGCGCAGGAAAGTTTCCTCTTGAAGATGAAAAAGTGTTTGTGTTTTTACATGGATTACCATCTAAGTTTGATGCCACAATTGAAGTCATAAGATCTACAGAGAAACCCACTTTTGATTTTGCTATTAACCTTTTAAAAAGTGCAAGGAGGAGTAAAGAGAAAGATGGTAGAGGATTTGGAAATAGTAATGTAAACCTCATTGACACGTTTGAGGTATATTCTCTACGTGGTCGTGGAGGTAGAGGAAGGTTTAGATCAAGAGGGGGTAGAATTTTTTTTCAGTATTCAGGTTTTGGAAGAGGTTATAGCGATTAGGGCGATCTAAGTCATTTTCTTTGTTATAAGTGTAATAAAGAAGGACATATGGCTACTAACTGTCCAGATAGGGAAAAACAATGTAATATTTGTTGGAAATGGGGACATGTTAGTGCTTAGTGTTATCAACAAAATGGAGGAGGATCATCTTACTAGGAAAAAGGAAGAGGTCGAAATGGACAACGAGGACGAGGTGGTGGATGATTTGGACAATCACGTTGAGGAGGACATCAAATCCACTATTTAGATTTGAATGACGATCAAGGCGATAAGTCTCTAAACTTTTCTATGATCATGAAAGAATATGGAAATGTTGTTGTTAATTGTGCATGTGGGAGTCAAAGTTATAAATATTGGATAGTTGATTCAGGAGCAACTCATCATGTTTATAATGATCTTAGTTTGTTTACAGATTTGAGAAAATTTACAGTTCCTAAGATTATTACGGTTGCTAGTGGACCTTTTGTTTTGATAGATACAGTGGGAACTGTCAGATTGGACTTACGTGTTAATGATGTCAACGGTCAAGTTGTTGTAAAGAAAGTGAATTTGAACAATACTTGGACGTTGTATTTTCTCAATGGAGTTGTAAACCTTGTTAGTATTCCTTAGATACAAAGAAATGGTGGCAGAGTAACCTCTTTTGAAAATAGAAGAATATTTTTCCAAGATAGAGAAGGAAATCAATTTGGAAAAGGTTAAGTAACTGATAGTTTGCAAAGTAAGTTAAAATGGATTAGACCACAAAAAGATCAAAGTTCAGTAATTTCGGTTAATGTTGTGAGTTCTGAAAAATGAGATCTAAGTTTATGGCATTAGAGACTTTGTCATACTTCTAAGTCAAATATAAAGAATATAATGAAATATGCAGCAGTAAGAGGACTAGAGTGTGTATCAGGAGAGAAAGTTCAAGGCTGTAATGGTTGTAGCAAAGGGAAAAGATAAGAAATTCTCATCCTGTAAAAGATGTGAAATATAGAGCTAGTACTCCACTTGAGCTTGTTCATGTAGACTTATGTGGAGATGTCAAACCAGTAAGTCTAAGAGGACATAAGTATATTTTTGTTATTGTGGATGATTATAGTCAAAAGAGTTGGGCATACCTGTTGAAACATAAGTCATAAGCGTTATATAAGTTTCGAGAAGATGTTGTAATGGCTAAGAGAGAAACGGAAAAAAAGTTAAAAGCAATAAGATCAGATAATGGAGAAGAATTTGTTGATTTTAAATGATTTTGTCAGAAAAGAGGAATTAAGCATATATTTACGCCTACATACTCACCCAAGTTAATGGAGTTGCTGAGAGAAAGAATAAGACTCTTCAAGAGATGGTTAGAGCTATGTTACGTAACACTAAACATAGTGTGAGCTTTTGGGGAGAAGTTGTTCTTACAACAAATTAAATTTGTAACAGAAGACTAACTTCGGTTTCTGAAAATAAAAGGCCTTAAGAATTGTGGAGTGGTAGGATTCCATCTATTCAACAATTGAGGATTTGGGGATGTTGAAATTCTGAGACCTCTATAAGTCCTCAGAGTGGACAACTTCCAAAAAGCCTCTAGGATAACCCTGACCCCTTTGTGTTTCAGCAAGAATAATTGCCACCCTGGCAGACAATAACACTGACCACCTTTACCTTTGTAAAGGCAAGACTCCCCTGAGTTGATAGCAAAAAGAATCTCTGAAAATGCTCCCCTAAGCAGTACGTTATGGAGAGTCAAAGTTGACCTCTTGTATAGAAGCTCTTTGGGAGAGAGGATCCCATCTCCTAATTTTTCTAAGTCCTATCTCTCTGACATACTCTATCTACTAATGTACGGAGCCAATCATATTTGACTTTCCTACACAAAAGTACAGGTGCCGATGTACTTTTTGTACGGATATTGTTCGACATGGCCTAAATGTCAACACATGTCATATCTGGATTTGGTGCCGTAATCTCCAGAGATACCACGATCCAATGTAGTTATGCCACGTGTCATCCGATGAGGGGATGACCACAAACCGCCAAAATTCTCTTTTGCGATCTCGGCGTTCATTCCGCTCGTTCGATTAAATTTACATTTAATCGTAGTCGTAATAAATACCTGCGCGGTATTCGTTTTGCTAAAGAAACAAATGCGCGGTATTCGTTTCTTTATCCGTACCACAATCCGTACTTAACATTAGTGTTTCTATGTATCCCGTAAATAGTATTAGTTAAATGAATAATTATATTTGTTAATGTATAAGTAAAAATCAAACCGTACACTATGTAATATTACTTAATAACTTAACCGCTAAGGTTACCAACAACCGGCTACTTGTCGCCTAGCAGGTACCAGGTTCAAATACTGTGGCCGGCACAAATCCTTTTAGTAAATGAACCCCTAACTAAAATATATTTCCCGCAAACCTCTGGATAGCCTAGGTAACCATGGCTAAGCTCCCTCTTCGAACTCTCATTGACTACGACAAGTTTGAGAGTTCGAGAGAGAAGTTAGAGGTAGACTGCCTCGACTTCTTTCTATATTTCTATTTAGACCTAGAGAATACTGTAAACGGACCATTAATTTCTACACTCCCCTTATTTTCTAGTCAATCTTTAATTTTAGACCGCACTTATCCCTGCAGAAAATTAGCTTAGGGGAAGGCACAGGTTTGGTCATTATATCTGCTACCATCTCACTATCTGGTCGATACTCTAAACTGATTATTTTGTTTTCTACTTTCTCTCTAACAAAGCTGAGTCTAATGTCCATGTGTTTGGCTTTAAAATGATGTTTAGGATTGGCAGAAATAGCGATTGCTGCTTGATTATCACAAAATATTTTTTGCACACCACTCTTAAGGTGACCAAGCTCACCAAGCAAAGACTTGACCCACATCAATTCTTTTACAGCAGAGCAAGAGGCCATATACTCAACCTCCATGGTGGACTGAGCAATAACTTTTTGCTTTTTGCTACTCCAATAGCAAGCCCCATCACCCACATATAATACATATCCAGAAGTGCATCTCCTCATCGGAGCATCACCATAACTGGCATCACTCGAAGTAGTGATGTCAGTATTCTCCCAACCCAAATGCAACCATAGATCCCTAGTTCCTATCAAGTATCTAAGGAATCTTTTAGCTGCCTCCCAATGCCTCTTAGTGGGAGCATTTAGACTTCTACTCAGCACTCCTACAGCTGCAACTAAATCTGGCCGGGTACAATTTATAAAATAGATTAGACTTCCCACTACTTGTCTGTAAGGAATAGTCTGCATGAACTTCTTTTCTTCAGGAGATAATTCCTCGTCTAAGACTATGACTCCTTCTTCCTCACTCCCCTCACTTCCCTTCGTCAACTCCATTGGAGTTGTACAACTATTTGCTTTATCCATCAGAAATTTTTCAAGAATGTTCCCTATTGCTTCCTTTTGAGTCAATCTTATAATCTTTCTTTTTCGGTCTCTCTCTACTTGAATTCTGTTGAAAAGAGGTAATTAATATTTCACTTCCCTATTTAGTTTTTTTTTAAAGAAAGAGAGTAAGGATCAAAGGCGCGCCATGGCTGCCGCCATATTTAGAAAGTGGCAGTTTTTGCAGTTAAGGGTATTTTGGCTAAAATGATTCCTAGGTCTAGGTTTGAACCCGTGACCTCTAGATTCTTTGTAGCCTAACGCCTTAACCATTAAGGCGTTACGAAACGATACACGTGACGGGTTTCATAAATATATAAACATTAACGAAACAGCTAATTAACAGCAAACTAACCAAAAGGAGCAATTTCTGCATGTACGCGAATCTGAACCGTGTAAAATATGTTTTGATCGGACGGCCGGCATTATAGCCGCCACGCGAAGTGAGCTTTTTGGCGGCATACGGATATAGTGTCACGCGGTGCCACGTGGCGCCACATTATTCGATACCGGAGAAGATGGGAGGAGGAACCATGGCTTCCGATATGACAGGTGTCACCTTGTAGACCTTGTCGTACAACAGTTGTACAATAAGTACATCGCCCATTGTACCTTCTTGTACTTTATAGTGTTCCTATTGGACTAGGGTTTAATAGTAGGTAGTCGTGAGTAGGCAGACCGAGACTTAGTAATATTTAGGTACCTCTCTCTCTAAGAGAGCTTGTAACTATAAAGGTCATCTTTGACCAGCCATAACTTACTGCTCGGGTGAGCAAATTCAGTGATTCTTTTTGCGTTTCACTCAGGGGAGTCTTGTCCTCACAAGGGTGAGAGTGGTCTGAATATTTGTGTGCTTGGGTGGCGCTTATTCAGCGGGAAAGTAGAAGGGGCAAATATTATCCTAGAGGCTTTACATAGGCTGCTCATTCTGTGGGTCAATGGAGACCACATAATTTCAGGTTATGGGCCCACCCTCTAGGGTGCCCATATTTGATGGATCAGACTTTCTTTATTGGGAAATGATGATGGAGGGAGAACTATTTGAGAAGCATCTATGGGGCATAGTGTCTGGACAAATTCGATGCCCACCTCCACCTGGGTTTGGAGGGACAAGTTTTTCTGGCACCTCCGCCTCTACAGTTGGTAGAACAGCTGCCACCATCACCGAGGATGAAGATGAGGAAGGAGAGGAGATTGTCATGGAAGGAGAAAAGGGAGGAGTTGCAACTCAAGTGACACCATTGCCGAAGGCGATACCGGCAGCAGCACCACCAAAAACGGCAACAAGGGTTCAGACAGAAAGATCGGAGTATGAAAAGTGGAACTACAAAGACAAGGTTGCTAAGCTCTTAATTCTTAAAAGTGTAGCAAAGGGCATTGCCATTCCCCTTATGCATGTCAAATCTTCATCTCAGATTTGGATATCACTAGTTAACAAATATAAGAGTGGATCATTGCAGCAGCAACAGTTGGCAGAAAATAAGATTGCAGCTTATACTTATAAGGGAGGAAGTATGGATAATTATTGCAATGATTTAGGAGCATTGTTTGGAGAGTTAGAGAGTGCAGGTAACTCATGGTCTGAGAGACAAAGAGTGAACACATTAATGATGAAACTACCTGAAGAGTATGAGAATATCATTAACCGATTGCAGGACATAGGAGATAGCAATTGGAATTGGGATGACACTGTGGGAATGATTTTAGTGAAAGAAAGCACCATAGAGCTTAGGAGAGGGAGTCCAAGTGTTCAAGCATTGTCTGCAGGAGCTGATTGGCGGAAGCGTGATGAGGAGAGAGGGAAAGATCCCTATCGAAACTTTGGTGGAAGAGGACAAGGAGGTGGCAGATTTGATAGACAGGGGAGAGGAACTTCTCGAGGAGGATTATGTCACTTCTGCAAGAAACCGGGACACTACATGGCAGATTGTGTCAGACTTGCAGATCTTCGATTGAAAGATGGTCAAGGAACCTCAAAGGACGGAGGAAAGAAAAAGGCTTTCCTGACTCAAGTTCTTGATGAGGAAGTGGAAGAAAAAACTGAACCTGAAGAGGAGCTTGAGGAGCTTCTCCTTAATCCGAAAAACACTGAAAAGCATGTCGATATTCCACGGAGACAAAAGTGTGCTTTCGGAGGTAAGAGGGATCCACCCGAGGATGGGTGGATCATAGACTCAGGGGCTTCAATGCATATGTGCAAAGATAAGCGGTGGTTCACTAAACTGAGAAAGATCCCAACAGTTGAGATAGAGTACGGAGATGGTAGAGTAGAAACCACAAATCTTTTTGGAACTGTTGACTTGAAGGTTCTAGTTGATGGAAAGGCCTCAATTTTAACACTCTCAGACGTTCTTTACATTCCACAACTTAGCAAGAACCTAGTCTCAACAGCTGTCCTAGATGAAAAGGAGTTTGAAACAGGAACTAGGAAAGGAATCTTCACAGCAAGCTTTGATAATGAGGTTTATTTCATAGCTGAGAAGGGCAGTCAAGGAATGTTCAGAATTGTTCTTTGCAATGAAAAAAGTGTTCTCTACTCGTGTGCAAGTGAGATGATGCTTTGGCATAAAAGGTTGGGGCATGTGCATCTAGATAGATTAAAGAAAATGAAGAAAAAGGGAATAGTGGAGGGTATTACTTTTGAAGATGATGAGACCTTTGATGATTGTAGTGGATGTGCCCAAGGGAAGATTCATAGACTTCCATTTCCAAAGGCAACCACATTTAGGAGAGAGAAAGTATTAGATCTAGTTCACACTGATGTTTGGGGACCTGCTAGGTATGCTTCACATAGGGGGAAGAGATGGATGTTAACTATCACAGATGATTGGTCTAGATACACGAAGGTATACTTTCTCAGACATAAGTCAGAGGTATTAAGATGTTTCAAAGAGTATAAAGTATGGAGTGAAAAGCTACATGAAACCTCAATAAAAGAGATAAGAAGTGATAATGGGAAAGAATACACCTCAAGGGATTTTGAAGAATATCTTAAAGAAGAAGGAATTCATCATGAGAAAACTGTTCCCTATAATCCGGAACAAAATGGAGTAGCAGAAAGAGTGAATAGAACTTTAGGAGATATGTCTAGAAGTATGTTAAGTGATAAGAGGATAGGGCTGCAGTTTTGGGTTGAGTCTATGAACTATGCTAATTTCATCAAAAATAGAGTCCTAACTTCAGCAAATAAGGAGGAAACTCCGTATGAGAGGTGGACAGGAAGAAAGCCTGATTTGTCTAGT
Source organism: Zygnema cylindricum (assembly GCA_037447655.1). Taxonomy (NCBI): domain Eukaryota; kingdom Viridiplantae; phylum Streptophyta; class Zygnematophyceae; order Zygnematales; family Zygnemataceae; genus Zygnema; species Zygnema cylindricum. The sequence goes on along the minus strand of JBBHKE010001277.1, from coordinate 41,814 downwards.
TTGAGAGTGTTTGGAAGTCAAGTCTACAGTTTGGATTCCGATAAGACTAAATGGAAGTTAGAGGGAAGAGGGAAACCAAGATATCTTGTAGGATATGATGAGTGCACAAAAGGATACCGAGTGTATGACTTGAAAAAGAGAGATATAATTTTGGTAAAACACATAGTGGTGATGAATGAAGAGAAGTCCATTGATCCATTCAAATATAATAAGGAAGTCAAAATCAGATTTGAAACGGATCAGTTTTCTGACTTTGACTTTGAAAATGAAGAGAAGGAAGAGGGAGAAAAAGAAAAATCTGCAGATTTACCAAAGGAGAAGGAGGAAAGGACAACATCCGAGGCAACGCCATAATACGAAGTGGAAACCGATGAGGAACTTGATGAGACACCGGAATTGGAAGATAGGGAAGCTGAAAATCTCCCAAAACGAAACCCAAGGATGCCTTCTATACCGGCGTCCGATTTTGAAGGGGGAAGAAGAAGTAGTAAACGACTTCAAGAAAGACAAGTAAATAACCAACTCACAAAGATGTCTCACCCAGATGAACCTCAAACATACTTAGAGGCCATAAACACTCCAGAAAGTAGCCGGTGGATCACAGCTATAAATGAAGAAATGGCCTCTATCATGGAAGCCAATACATGGGAGTTGGTAGATTGTCCACCGGACCGAAAACCGATCGGATGTAAGTGGGTGTTTAAACTTAAATTAAACCCGGATAATACCATTGAGAGGTACAAAGCTAGGTTAGTTGCAGAAGGTTATACACAAAAAGAGGGGATAGACTACGAAGAAACCTTTGCACCTGTAGTCAGATTTCCTTCTGTTAGAATCCTTTTAAGTATAGCCGCAGCGGAGGATATGGAAATCCACCAGATGGATATTAAAACTGCCTTTTTGCACGGAGAGTTGGAAGAAGAAATTTACATGAGGCAACCGGAAGGATTCGTGGAAAGTGGGGAAGAAAACAAAGTTTGCAAACTGATAAAATCACTCTATGGGCTTAAGCAAGCCCCGCGACAGTGGAATATAAAGCTCGACGAATTTCTGACCGGTTTGGGGTATATCAGAATTAGTTCAGATCACTCTATATATTTATTTGAGGATGAGAATGGAGTGATATTTATTGCTATTTATGTTGATGATTTGTTGGTCTTAAGCAAGTCCTTAGATAAAATTAACAAACTAAAACGGGATCTTAGAAGCAGTTTTGATATGAAAGATCTTGGAGAAGCAAAGTACATTTTGGGAATTCAGATGGAGAGAGATAGAGGGAATAGAATTATAAGACTCACTCAAAAAGAAGCAATCGGTAATATGCTAGAAAAATTTCAAATGGAGAAAGCAAACGGATGTACTACTCCCATGGATTTGAAGAAAGTGAGTGAGGGGAGTGAAGAGGGAGGAATATTCATCATTAATGATGAGATGGACGAGATAGAAAGAAAATTTATGGAAAATATCCCTTATCGGCAGATTGTAGGCAGTTTAATTTATTTTATGAACTGTACCCGTCCAGATATAGCTGCAGCTGTAGGTGTCCTTAGTAGAAATCTAAATGAACCAAGAAAGAGAGATTGGGAGGCTGCCAAAAGGGTGATGAGGTATCTGGTGGGGACAAGGGAGTTATGGTTGCATTTGGGAGGGGAGCACACTGATATCACCACTTGGAGTGATGCCAGTTATGGAGATGTGCCTTTAAGGAGGTGTACGACTGGATATGTGTTGCAAATTTGACCGGTGCATGTTGTTGGAGTAGCAAGCAACAAAAAGTAGTTGCTCAGTCCACTATGGAGGCTGAATACATGGCTTCTTGTGCTGCCACCAAAGAATTAATGTGGGTTAAATCTCTTCTTGAAGAACTTGGGTTCATGAAGTTTGGAACTCAAAATGTTTTTTGTGATAATCAAGCTGCTATCTCGATTGCAGCTAATCCGAAACATCACTTCAAAGCTAAGCATATGGATATTAGACTAAGCTTTGTCAGAGAGAAGGTAAAAAATAAAATTATTAAACTGGTTCATAAAACTGATAGAGAAATGATTGCAGACATGATGACAAAAGCAGTGCCTTCCCCTAAGTTGATTTATTGCAGAGAAAACTGTGGATTAAAATTGAAAAGTGACTATGAATTAAGGGGAGTGTTGAAAAGAGGTAATTAATATTTCACTTCCCTATTTAGTTTTTTTTTAAAGAAAGAGAGTAAGGATCAAAGGCGCGCCATGGCTGCCGCCATATTTAGAAAGTGGCAGTTTTTGCAGTTAAGGGTATTTTGGCTAAAATGATGCCTAGGTCTAGGTTTGAACCCGTGACCTCTAGATTCTTTGTAGCCTAACGCCTTAACCATTAAGGCGTTACGAAACGATACACGTGACGGGTTTCATAAATATATAAACATTAACGAAACAGCTAATTAACAGCAAACTAACCAAAAGGAGCAATTTCTGCATGTACGCGAATCTGAACCGTGTAAAATATGTTTTGATCGGACGGCCGGCATTATAGCCGCCACGCGAAGTGAGATTTTTGGCGGCATACGGATATAGCGTCACGCGGTGCCACGTGGCGCCACATTATTCGATACCGGAGAAGATGGGAGGAGGAACCATGGCTTCCGATATGACAGGTGTCACCTTGTAGACCTTGTCGTACAACAGTTGAACAATAAGTACATCGCCCATTGTACCTTCTTGTACTTTATAGTGTTCCTATTGGACTAGGGTTTAATAGTAGGTAGTCGTGAGTAGGCAGACCGAGACTTAGTAATATTTAGGTACCTCTCTCTCTAAGAGAGCTTGTAACTATAAAGGTCATCTTTGACCAGCCATAACTTACTGCTCGGGTGAGCAAATTCAGTGATTCTTTTTGCGTTTGACTCAGGGGAGTCTTGTCCTCACAAGGGTGAGAGTGGTCTGAATATTTGTGTGCTTAGGTGGCGCTTATTAAGCGGGAAAGTAGAAGGGGCAAATATTATCCTAGAGGCTTTACATAGGCTGCTCATTCTGTGGGTCAATGGAGACCACAAAATTTCAAATTCCCAAAATATATTTTGCTTCCCCCATATCCTTCATTTCATCTCCGCTTATGATCGGTTTTAGATTATTTATTTTTTCCATTGATTTACTTAAAACAAGCAAATCATCAACATAAATTGCAATAAATATAAAACCTTCCTCATTTATGAAAACAAAGATTGAGTTATATGAGCTGATCCGGATATATCCCAGACCCGTAAGAAGATACACAAGCTTCTTATTCCACTGTCGAGGCACCAGTTTCTAACAATAAAGAGATTTAATCAGCCAGCATACCTTACTCTCCTCTCCTTCCTCCACAAACCCTTCGGGTTGTCGCATTAAGATCTCCTCTTCCAATTCTTCATGCAAAAAGGATGTCTTGATGTCCATTTGGTGCACTTCCATGTCTTTCACTACTATCAGGATGAGAAGTATGCGGACAGAGGGAAATTTGACCACTGGGGCAAAGGTTTCCTTGTAGTCAATTCCCTTCTTTTGTGTAAATCCCTTTGCCACTAATCGGGCCTTGTAGCACCTGATTATGTTATCTGGGTTCAGCTTTAATTTGAAATCCCACTAACAACCGATTGGTTTTCGTTTATGTGGACAATCCACTAGCTCCCAAGTATCGGCTGCCATAATTGAGGCCATCTCCTCATTGATGGTTGTCTTCCACCGGTTTCGTTCTAGACAAGTCATCGCCTCTCTATAAGTTTGAGGTTCATCTTGATGAGATAGTTTAGTTACCTTGTTATTAACGTGTTTTTCGTGCAGTCTTTTGCTACTTCTCCTTCCCCCCTCAAAATCTGAGGCATGAAAAGATGGTTCTCGTGGATTCTTTCGAACAAACTCGGCTTCTTCCCTATCCCTTGATTCCGAATAAATTTCCACCACGTCTTCCGCTTCGGGTAGAGTTGTCACTGGAGTTTCCACAACCGATTCCATTTCGGTATGATTTGTACCTGCAAGAATGTCATCTTCTCTAAAACCTGGATAGTTAGGAAGCTCAAAGTCATCAGAATTTTATGACTCAAATCTGATTTTTACTAACTTTGTATACTTCAACGGATCCATAGACTTTCTTTCATCCATAACTACTAAATGCTTTACTAAGATTATATCTTCCCTTTTTAGATCGTAAACTATATATCCTTTAACATCCTCATCATATCCAAATAAGTATCCTGGTTTTCCTTTAGGATCTAGTTTCCAATTGGATCGATCTGTATCTAAACTAAAAACTTGACTGCCGAAAACCTTTAAGTGAGATATGTTTGGTTTTCGGCTTGTTCATCTCCCATAAGGTGTTTGATCTTTTATAGGTGAAGTAAGAACTCTATTTTTGAGGTAATTAGCACAGTTCATTGCTTTTGCCCAAAACCTTTATCCTATTTTTTTATCTGACAACATACTACTAGCACTATCACTTAGTGTTCTATTTAACCTTTCAGCTACCCCAATATTTTCCGGGTTTTCTGGAACTATCTTTTGGTGTTGGACTCCATCTTCCCTCAGAAAATCCTCAAACGGGTTAGAAGTATACTTCCCACCATTGTCACTCCTTACTCTATTGATTGAAGTTTCATGGAGTTTTTCACTCCATGCTTTATATTGTCTAAAGCAATCCTAAACTTCAGACTTATTTTTCAAAAAATACACCCCGGAATACCGAGACCAATCATTAGTGATAGTAATCATAAATCTCTTCCCCTCGGTGAGGGCACTCTAGCCGGTCCCCAAATATCTGTGTGTACTAGATCTAGTATTTTTTCTCCCTTATAGGTGGCTGATTTAGGAAAGGGTAATCTGTGTGCTTTACCATGAGCACTTCCACTACAATCTGTTGTTTTGAAAAGTCAGTTTCGTGCGTACGAGACAGTTTGCCCGTAACTGCTAATTGGATTTAATATGGAGGTTTGAATAGATTCACGGATTGGGGGAGCGAACGGATTGATATAATTAAAGTGACGTAAAAGACTCATTGAGTGGTGTGAACAAGCTGTGACAAATGGACGGCGGATCGCGAAGCGATCCGATGTAAAATAAACGGAATAGGCGCCGCCGGTACGGCGGAGCTGCGACGCAGTTAAGTCAACGTAGCTGCGGCTATTTGTATGATCCGTACGGACAAGCGCAGCCAGCGTAGCCTGCGCAGCTAGCGCAGCTGCGGATAATATGATTAGGATAGATCTCGAGTTATGATGATTGTACGGTAGTGGTAGCTTAGTAGTTGCTTAGTGGTAGCTTGGTTTCTGACATACGAAGAGTACGGTGTAAATATTCTATAAAATAGAGGTTTGTCCTTTTGACTAGTTAGGTTATTAGAGTAGATACAGTACGGCTGGTATGCCTCCGTACTCTGAGTATAACTTGCAGGACTTAGATTATTTTATGTATCGCAGTCAAGTTTATCAAAGCAATGGCAGACTGTTTTCTGCATCTTTGACCTGTTGGTGTGATCACTCTGTTTGGTGCTTTCATGTGAAACTTTGTGGAGGTATTCTATAATATAGAATATATATATGTGTGAAGTTTCATTGTATTCCAGTATCTCTGTAAGATTCTGTGAGCAGTCTAAGTGGTTAGTTTGTGAACCAGTCAGCTGTTTTTGTGAAACTCTGGAGACTATATCTTCTAGATGCCTTAGTAGATTAAGCTGTAACTTTGGGAGTTTATAGTGTATATGGTATACTGCTTATTGGTGCAGTTTGAGGTGATTCTGTTTTTTTTGGAGTAATCTGTGCTGTCTGAAACACAGCTGTTTTTGAGGTAGTCTGTGGGTGTTTCCGTGAGTAATCCATGGCTGAAATAGGCTATGGACAAGAGGTTATAGGCCCACACCCATGGCTACCTATATTTGATGGATCAAAATATCACTACTGGAAGTGTGCGCTTGAGAGCTACTTCGAGATGATGGAGCTAATGGATGTGGTGGACGGCACCTTGGCCGAAACATCAAATGACTGGAAAAGGAAAAATCATGAGTGTCTAAGGGTTATCAAGAACTCCTTGACTGAGGATTTGGTAATGTCATACCTAATTTTTAATAGGATAACTGAATTATGGAAGAGCTTAGAATGTATGTCTGCAAAGACGTCTTTATATCATTGGCTTATTAGTGTTACCAAAATAGTTGAACACAAGTATGTAGGAGGTAGTATGGAGAAACACTGTATTGACTTTCAAGTATTATTGCAGAAAATGATTTGGCAGGGGGAAACTTTACAGATTCTCAACAAGCTATCTTGTTAATGAGAAGTCTACCTAAAGAATATAAGAGTGCACTAGATCGATTGACTTTAATTGATAAAAATGATTGGAGTATAACTGTAGCTAGACGAGTTATTCTAGATGAAGAGGCTAATAGAAAGGTTTTATCAAGTGAAAGGAATATGAAGGAATCTAAGTCTCAGTTTCAGAAATTTAAAGGTAATAGTGAGTTCGGAGATTGGCCAAAGAATTGTTTTTACTGTAATGATTTAGGACATACCTTCAAGGTATGTCCATCGTATAAAAGTGCATGTGTTACAGGGAATATCAGAGATGGATGGGACAACACCCTAGTTCGAACCCCAACAAGAAAGGAATCAAGTGCTTTCGTGAGTGAGAGACAAGACTTGACAAATGACAAAAGGCATACACCATGTGTTGACAAATTTATGTATTTACCGACCTTCTCTGGTGTTTGGAATGGAGTAAAGGAGGAGGTGACAGAAAAGGATTTAATGTCTGTCCCTTTTCCCGACGTCAGATTGGTGAGTAACAAAGAGTTCCAGGAGGAAGAGTTGTTTGAAGTAAGAGAAATTAGAGGAAGTGAAGGTCACTTGGAAGTGGAAGCCGAAAAATACTTAAACATAAAGACTAATAAACTAAACCCAATTTTTCTAGAAGGACCGGGCGAAGATAAGAAGAAAACTGGAATTAGGAATGAGGTGTATAATGTGGAAACTGGTGGAAGGAGTTATGTCACCGAAGATAGTGTGGTGAGGGACGAAAGAGAGAAGGACACGATTTCTGTGACCTTATCAAGTGAAAAATCTGTGAGTGAAAAATGCTTACAAGAAAGTTTGTTAACTAAAGCAAGAGGAGTTGAAGGAGGAGATGGACACTTAGAAGCAGAAACTCGAAGTAAGGTGGCCATAAAAATTGGTGAACTAGGAGAAAAACAAAGAAAAACTGTTCAAAAAATTGGAGTGAGAAAAGAAGTTTGTGGGATTGAAAATTGTAATAGAAATGCAAAAGTTAAAAGAGTGCAGCTGAAAAGAAGAAGAATCAAAATTAAAATTTCTCAAATGAATGAAGTTGATGGAAGTAGCAAATCTATGGAGAAAAACATAAAGGTGAAACAGAAAACTAGTATTTGTGACTTTAAACGAGTAGAAAATTGTGATAGAAATGTAAAATTTCAAACAAGACAAAGGATCATGAAGAAAACAAAAAGAAGATGTAATATTCAAAGGATCAAGGGTAGAAGAAAACATGCTCAGAAAGTGATCAAGAAAAGAGAGCGGGAGAAATGTTTTTCTGGAGGATATTTATGAAGAATGTGAATTTAGAGAAATCTTAGTTTTGGAAAAACTTATTTTACAGGCATGTCTTATAAAGACAACTTTGTTTGACATTCTATTTGTTTTTGGTTGGACTTTAGATTTGTATTTTTCCTTGTTGCGTTAGTTGAAAAGAAACATAAAGATTTATTTCTGTATTTTTGAAGACGAAGGAGGTGGTGGAAGCAATGACTTGTTCAGGAACGAAAATTTTGGGAGACATGGCTGAGCGCAGCGAAAGCAGTGGAGAATCATTAGAAGAAGTTCGCGTCGTAAACAGCGACGCAGCATAGCGGCGCAGCAAAAGGAGTGGTGTTGTATGACACTTACACGCTGATTATTTTATTCCAAGTACAGGCGACTAAACATTCAGGGGTTATGCATTTATGGCGTAAGGGGAGCTATTACAGGACACTTTTTGCAAGAAGGCAACAAACGACTGGGAATTGGCAGAGGGCAGCAAGAGCAATGGTGACGTCGACAAAGCACTGGTGATGTGGTGTTTTTGCTAATTTTATTGTATGATGAACAGTGGAGGCTGATACAGAATTTTGAATATTTAAATATATATATATATATATATATATATATATATATATTTTTTTTTTTCTTTTGTTTATACATTAGAGTGGAAACATTTGCGTACAGCATGGACTAATGAGTCAAAAGCTTTAGGGGAGTGTAGAATTTGAAAGCTTTAGTCTCAGTAGATGAGGCTATGAGGAGGAAGTTAAAGGTGAAAAAGAGCAGCAGTTAGGACTGCGATGTCAAACTAGCGCAGCGTAGCAGCATAGCAGTACACGCTGCACTTTGTATTCATATTGCGTTGCGATGTCAAACTAGCGCAGCGTAGCAACATAGCATTACACGATCATATTTTTCTGGGTGCACGAAACTAAATTTCGGGGGAGTGTTGTTTTGAAAATTCAGTTTCGTGCGTACGAGACAGTTTGCTCGTAACTGCTAATTGGATTTAATATGGAGGTTTGAATAGATTCATGGATTGGGGGAGCGAACGGATTGATATAATTAAAGTGACGTAAAAGACTCATTGACTGGTGTGAACAAGCTGTGACAAATGGACGGCGGATCGCGAAGCGATCCGATGTAAAATAAACAGAATAGGCGCCGCCGGTACGGCGGAGCTGCGACGCAGTTAAGTCAACGTAGCTGCGGCTATTTGTATGATCCGTACGGACAAGCGCAGCCAGCGCAGCCTGCGCAGCCAGCGCAGCTAGCGCAGCTGCGGATAATATGACTAGGATAGATCTCGAGTAATGATGATTGTACGGTAGTGGTAGCTTAGTAGTTGCTTAGTGGTAGCTTGGTTTTTGACATACGAAGAGTACGGTGTAAATATTCTATAAAATAGAGGTTTGTCCTTTTGACTAGTTAGGTTATTAGAGTAGATACAGTACGGCTGGTATGCCTCCGTACTCTGAGTATAACTTGCAGGACTTAGATTATTTTATGTATCGCAGTCAAGTTTATCAAAGCAATGGCAGACTGTTTTCTGCATCTTTGACCTGTTGGTGTGATCACTCTGTTTGGTGATTTCATGTGAAACTTTGTGGAGGTATTCTATAATATAGAATATATATGTGTGTGAAGTTTCATTGTATTCCAGTATCTCTGTAAGATTCTGTGAGCAGTCTAAGTGGTTAGTTTGTGAAGCAGTCAGCTGTTTTTGTGAAACTCTTGAGACTATATCTTCTAGATGCCTTGGTAGATTAAGCTGTTACTTTGAGAGTTTATAGTATATATGGTATAATGCTTATTAACGAAGTTTGAGGTGATTCTGTTTAGTTTGGAGTAATCTGTGCTGTCTGAAACACAGCTGTTTTTGAGGTAGTCTGTGGGTGTTTCCGTGAGTAATCCATGGCTGAAATAGGCTATGGACAAGACAATCACTTATATTATCACTCTCACTGAACTTAATCCCTTCCACCACTCCCGTTTTTTTCATCTCTCTTAACTTATCGAGATTCACATGCCTAAGCCTCTTATGCCACATCATAATAACATGAACACCAGCATAATAAAGTTTTTTCATTTCAGTACTTAAAACCAGCCTTAATATCCCATGGCTACCTTTCTCAGCAATGAAATAGACATCCTCCTCAAAACTAGCAGTAAAGACTGCTTCCCTAGTGCTAGTAAAAAAACACTTATCATCTAATAAATATGTAGAGATGAGGTTTTTGTTCAACTCCGGAATAAACAATACATCGGAGAATGTTACTATGGATGTCTTTCCTTCTACTAACACTTTCAAATCTACTGATCCTACAAGAGTTGTGGTGACTATCCTCCCATCCCCGTACTTTAACTCTACGGTGGGAATATTTCTTATCTTAGTGAACAGGTGCCTATCCTTACACATGTGCATGGAGGCACTTGAATCTACAATCTAGCCTGCTTCACCTTTCAATCCACCGTAAGCACATTTCTACCTTCGTGGAATTTTGACCTCGTTTTTTGCCTCCCACTCCTCATCTAAAAGAAGCTCATCGTCCTCACCCTCGGATTCCGCCTCATGTACCTGTGTCACAAGGGCCTTTTTTTTCCCTCTCGGGGTACCACTAGTCTGCCCCTCCTTCAACCAAAACTTGGTTAGTTTAGTGCACTCTGCCATATAGTGCCCAAGTTTCTTACAAAAATGACATAAACCTTTGGGAGCCCTTGGTTCGAACTCGTCGATCTGATTTTTCTGCTCCCTCCCCCCATAGTTTCCAACCTGTTTCCGAGAATCCTTGTTCCTCCAATCGGTCGAAGTTACCAAGGCTTGGCCACTCTTTCTTCCCCTTTGGGTCTCAATCGTATTCTCCTGAACGAGAATCATCCCTACCACTGAGTTCCATATCCATCTTGAGTCCGGCAAGTCCTGCACACGGTTGACTAAATTGCTGAACTTATCGGGTAACTTGATTAGTAAACAGTTAACCTTTTCATTTTCACTAAAATCTTTTCCCGCACTCTCTAGCTCCATGAAGAGTGTAGGAAGCTCATTGCAAAAATCCAACATCTTCCCCCCTTTGTATACATACTCCTTTTCTTTCTGATCAGCCAATTGTTGTTGTTGAATCGTACCACTTCGGTACTTCTCTATGAGAGCCATCCAAAGATCGGATGCCCTTTCTACCTGCAAATGTGGACATGCAAGTCCTTGTTTGAGATGGCGTAAGATAAAGTGCTTTGCCGCAATATTGTTGAAGTCCCAGGTTTGAGTATCATTCTCCTCGTTCCTCGGAATTGGTGACATGAATGCCGAACCATTTGCTATTGGTGTGGTTGTCTTCTTCTCCTTTCCTTTGTCCACCACCTCTCTTTCCTTTGTCTCCTCCGTTGAAGGTGGATCCTCTTTCTTGGTGAATCTGCTTCCTTCAAACCTTGAATGGATTCCAAGACTTGATAGACGCCCCAACCTTCCACTCACTATCCCGTGAAACCTTTTTTCGCCTTGAGATCCTATCATCAAACTTTCCCAGTATATGAAGCCAGTTCCATTTATGATTGGTACCCCAGAGGGTGGGCCCATAACCTGAAACTCCGAGACCGCCATAAGTCCTCAGAGTGGACAGCTTCCAAGAAGCCTCTAGGATAACTATGACCCCTTTGTGTTTCAGCAAGAACAACTGCCACACTGGCAGACAATAACTCTGACCACCTTCACTTTTGTAAAGGCAAGACTACCCTGAGCGGATAGCAAAAAGAATCTCTGAATTTGCTCCCCTGAGCAATAAGTTATGGAGGGTCAAAGTTGACCTTTTGTACAGAAGCTCTCTGGGAGAGAGGGTCCTATCTCCTAATTTTTCTAAGTCCTATCTCTCTCACAAAATCTATCTACTAATGTACAGAGCCAATCATATTCCACTTTCGTGCACAAAAGTAAAGCTGCCGGTGTACTTTTTGTACGGATTTTGTACGACATGGCCTTAATTATCGACACATGTTATATTCGGATTCGGTGCTGTAATCTCCGGAGATACTACGATCCAATGTAATTATGCCATGTGTCATCTGATGTGGCGATGACCACAAACCGCTGAAATTCTCTTCCGCAATCTCGGCGTTCATTCCGGCCGTTCGATTAAATTTACATTTAATCGTAACCGTAATAAATACCTGCGCGGTATTCGTTTCGCTAAAGAAACACATGCGCGGTATTCGTTTCTTTATCCGTATCATAATCCGTACTTTACATTACTGTTTCTATGTATCGCGTAAATAGTATTAGTTTAATGAATTATTCTATTTGTTAATGTATAAGGAAAAATCAAACCTTACACTATGTAATATTACTTAATGACTTAATGGCTAAGGTTACCGGCTACCGGCTACTTGCCGTCCAACAGGTACCTGGTGGAAATCCTCTGGCCGACACAAATCCTTTTAGTAAATAAACCCCTAACTAATATATATTTCCCGTAAACCTCTAGATAACCTAGGTAGCCAAGACTCTAGCTCCCTCTCTGAACTCTTTGTGACTGCGACAAGTTTGAGAGTTGGAGAGAGAAGCTAGAGGTAGACTGCCTCGGCTTCTTTCTATATGTTTATTTAGACCTAGAAAATGCTTTAAACAAACCATTAATTTCTACAGATGTCGAGCCATTGTTTACATCGAGAAGAGATTTCAATTTAGAAAATTTAGTCCCAGATCTTGGATGGGTATCTTTGTTGGATATAGTCCAAATTCGAGTCAATACAGGATTTTCAATCTAGCTACTCGAACGGTTGTTAAATCAAGGAATGTGGAGTTTCATGATGATTTTGGCAAAAGTAATGGACTTCTCAAAAGATAAAGAGGAAAGTTTGGATTTTGAGGAAGAGTGTAGTTTGGAGGAGATGAAAATTGATGACAAGAGTGACAAAAAGGAAGAAAGAGAAATTCCATTGAAAAGGAAGAAATGTATTAAAGTCGATAAGAATTTTGAATCTTCCCAATCAGATTCTGAAAGCTTGAAACGTGAGAATGGAAGTCGAAGTTCTAAGTCTAGTAAAAGATTTCTTAATAGACAAAGAAGTGAATGTTGTTTGCCGAAGTGAATGTTGTTTGCCATCTGTAAGTGAAAAGGATGTGAAAGATGATGTTGTTGAAGAAGAAGTTGTTGTTAAGTGAAGTAATCGAGCAAATAAAGGAAAGGATGAGAGATTAAACCTTCATGTGAATGCTAAGGATAAGCCGGTTAATTTTATTTCAGATGCTAGGCTAAATGAATTCTTTTTAAAGCAACTACTAAGTGAGCCTCTAATGGGGATCCTAAGTCATATTCAGAAGCTGTAGCATCAAGTGATTGGAATGAAAAGTGGAAACCAACTTTTGAGAAAGAACTTAAGTCTATTATTGATAATGAAACATTTGCAGAAATTGTTTTACTAGAGGGAAAGGAAGCTATTGATTGTAAATGGGTATTTATCACTAAGACGGGTGCATCAGGTGAAATCATTAAATATAAAGCAAGATTAGTTGGTAAATGTTTTCAGCAGAAAGAAGGTATAAGCTATACAAAAACATATGCACCTGTAGTTAAATTTGATAGTTTAAGGATGATTATTGCAATTGTTGCTGCTAAGAGAAATCATATCCACCGAATGGATGTGGAAACCGCTTTACTAATTGGAGAAATGGAAAAACAAGTTTATATGAAGATTCCAGAAGGAGTTTCGAGCAAACTTGGACATGTGTGGAAGTTGAACAAGTCGCTTAATGGACTTAAGCAAGTACCAAGGACATGGTATGCTCGTCTTCATAAGGTACTTTTCGATTTTGGCTTTGTTCTGACATTTTCAGATTGTAGGTGTTTATGTGAAAGGAGAAGAATTTGATCAAATTTTGTTTAGTGTGTATGTTGATGATTTTATTACGATTTCAGATAGTCTTGAAATAATTCAAGAATTGAAATGTTTTCTTAGTAAGTTCTTCAAAGTTACACATTTAGGAGAAGCTAAATCTATTCTTAGTATTGAGGTGATTAGAGATGAGTTTGGTTCCTTGAAACTTAGTCAGGAACAATATTGCAAGGAATTCTTAGCTAGGTTCTCTATGTTAGATACTAAGCCTTTGAATACACCTTTGGATCCTAGAGTTCAACTGAGTAAAGCAAAAAGTGAGCCAACAATTGATGTACCTTAGCAGTTGGTTGTTTGATGTTTCTTAGTGTTGGAACTAGACCAGATAGTTCAACAGCTGTTAGTATAGTACGTAAGTACTGTCAAGCACTTAAGAAGTGTCATTGGGAGAGTGTTAAACGGATTTTTAGATATTTGGTTGGAACATTAAGTTATAATTTTGTTTATAAGGCGGATTCATAGTTATATTGTTTTGGATATTGCGATTCCGATTGGGGTGGAGACTTTGACACGGGAAAGTCAACATCAGGTTACGCTTTTGTTTCATGTGGAGGTGCAATTTCGTGGAGTTTGAGACTTCAGCCTACGTGGCCTTGAGTTTGACGGAGGCCGAATATATGGCAGCCTGCCATGATGCCAAAGCTTCAATTTGGTTAAGAGAAATGTTGAGTGAGCTAGAAATTATTATTAAATGTAAGAAGTTGTTCTCCGATAGTATATTTTCCATTGCATTCACTAAGAATCCATTGTTTCATAAGAGGACTAAGTACTTTAAGATTTATTGGTATTTTGTGAGAGATTTAGTAAATGCTGGAGAGATTGAGTTTTTTTTTGTGCCTACGGGTGAAGAAGCAGCTGACATGTTAACTAAAGCTACTATGTATGATGTCTTTGTGAGAGGAAGGCCTAAGTTAAGATTTTTTTGAGTTTGATTAAGATTTAGTATAGATTCAACATTTAGAGGGGACTTACAATTGTTGAATCTTGTTTTACGTAATGTTGGTTTGTTGTTAGTGTGGATTAGTTTTGGTCGCGCTGCAGTTCGCGCATTTTGGTTTTGTTTCGTATAGTTTATTTTAGTATTTCGTGCTTGTACTCTTCACGTGCACACGATTAGATTTGATTTGTTTCGTTTCGATTAAGTTTTGTAGCGAACTTCGAGAAGTTTTGTTTCGTGCGACCTACGTCTAGTAGTTTTGTTAGGCCTAAGTTAAGTGTACCGTACAAGACTTAGTCAGTTTGGTTTCTAGCAGTTTCATTTTGTGCTGTACTATATCTGCGTCTAAGTAAATTTAGACACTTCTAGAGTTAGTGTTCTAGATTGTTACCACGGCTAAGTTAAAAAACCATCGTGTAAGTTAGATTGAATATCAATTAGAAAGAAAAATTAAGAGTGAATTCGGAATTAAGTTAAGAGTGGATTAAGAATGAGTTAAGAGAAGTGTAATGTTGAAGGATTGAGTTAATATGAGTTTATTTTATAGAGTGTTCAATTTGTCTCTATCTTGGACTATGGGTTATCAATATGTTATAATGTTTGATTTCATTTTAATTTCGCTTCCGCATTGAGACCTTTAAGTATTTATGAGCGCATTCCGATTGACTCTTATTCCTATCAATATGGACATCTGAAATCCGGGTCTTCCGGATCTACGCTAAAAAACAAAGTTATTTCTCTAAGTTTCAAGTACATGGAGACGCACCCTAACAGCTTGTTCATATGTCCTACTGGACATATTGAAGTGAGATGTGAGCATGGCCTTAACGTAGAGGATAATGAGATCATCAACAATGACATGGGCTTAAATAACATAGAGGCCAAAGCCATAAAATTCTAAAATCAACACCTACCCTAGTGAAAGCATGATAATTATTTTTGCCAGAAAAAGTAGCAATTGAATGTCTTATCAACGTTAGTAACGATGGAAACTGTCGCTTATCAACGCAGTTATTGACATGGGTGGATGGTAGTATAACACCCTTTTTGCTTTTCCCTTTTCCTAAAAGGGAAAAGCATTCTAGTCGCATTCGTCTTTGGTGATAACAACAAGTGATCGTCGATTATTTTTGTGTAAGATCGTGAGCCGTTGAGTGATTTGAATTTTGATTGGCTTTGTCATGTTCCAATTTTGGTGTAATGAAAAAAGACAAGTGGTACAATATTTTTTTTTTTATTTCGCGTGGTTGTAATGGTATGATAAACGACTAAACAAACTTGACGTCACGTCAAAATATCGTGTTATCAATACTGGTAGAGTAACGTACAATATCGTACTTTTATTTTTTGCGCTTGCGATCCCGTCAGATCACGCCATGTTGTCGTAATCTCAATATCCGTAAGACCCTTAGCAATCAAAGGGCGAAGCACTCGGTCGCCCGTGACTATAATTGATTTGTATTAGCACAACTGTTCAGATCGACCATTCCTTCAAATCGCTGCTAAAAATGTTGGTATTTAGTACGTTTTGATTTCTAAACTTTATTTTTAGTGCAGGAAAGGAGACATGTTTCACGCCTAGTTGTTCAATACGCTCATTTTCTTCCTTTTTTCAAGTTTTTACGTATTGTACGTGACTTTTCAAAGAATCGCAAAAAAACGTTTACTGTAAAGTGAAGGTGACAATTTACGAAAACCTATCAACAAATTACAGTAACTGTAAAATTTTTTACGGAAACTGTACGGTAGTTGACGTATCCGTACTTTTTGTTCATTAAACTGAACAGAATGTACACGGATATGTACAAAAATTTACCGCCACGTCCATGGACATTTCCTAAAAGAGACGTTGTGGCGCCACACTATTTGGGCGCTAGTTCAAAATGTGTACGGGCGTCTTCTTCAAATTTTCGAAAACAAGCCGCCATAAATTCTTCAACAGTTGAAAGCAAAAATTCAAGAAAGACGCCATTACCGAAGCCACGTCAGTAGTTAGTAATGTGATTTTTATTTTTTTTATTAATATGTTACCTCAAGCAATGTTGATTGATGAAAAAATTCATCTGCATATGGCCTGTGCGCTGTTTTTTGGAAATTGCATGCTTTCGGATAAGTAGAGAGAGAAGGCCATGGCTGCTTGTCTGTGAACGACAGACGATTTCATTGTGACAGAAAATAAGCATTTTACAGGAATTGAATCTGCGCCCATGTACGTCGAATAGTATCCATTGACAAAAGTGTCCTTAACTAGTTTATGTAAATGTTTCGATGCAAGCGAGTTGTGTGATAATATTTGATATACGTATTAGTTTTTACCACTCATTTAACGAAAAACGTACAAATTGCGGTACATGTTCAATTGAATTTGTTTAACATGTACAGATTTGTATGAAAAAAAAATTATTAAAGTTTTTTACGATTTTTTCAAATCGACCTTTCTAGTTTCTACGTATTGTACGTGCGTTTGAATTGTGCGTAGAATATGGTTTGAACAACTATGGTTTCACGTCACCAGCTCAAACTTTACTCGAAAACATGAGGTCTGGAAGTACGGTCGGATTAAATGCGTTTATTATACGAACCGTGCACGCATGTCACACGCACTTTTCAAACTAAATGTTTAAACTGATCAGCTGTACAATTATTTTTTTCCCACGGTTTTTACTCTTCAGTGAGTGATAAAACCTGTACGGATTTAAGCAATGAGTACGCAATCCTCACTGGCCGCCGAATGAAGCGATGGGAGGATATTGACTGCATAATTTGACCAATGACAACAAAATAACGGTAAAAACGACAATTTATCTGTCAAATTTCCCAACTGTTATAAATCCTAGACGAGTTTTTTTTCCAGACATCATTGAAGGAATTCGCGTTAATCTAACCATGAGATTACTTTAAAATCTAATCTACTCTATATAATTTCTAATCTACTTTTGCTTTTTATTTATTGTCAATTTATATTTGTTGGCACAAGTTTTCAAAAGTTAACACAAACTAAATTTTATTAAAAGGAACTTCTACAAACTTATTTTATTTTGCGCATGGATTACCTTTTTTAGCGATGACGAAGCTATTTTGTCTTTTCCTTGCCATGTTTTTGTCGTTTTCTTGCATCCCAATGTTTCGGAGGCGGCAGGTACTGGATTCCAGCCTAAAGCTAGAGATCCACTTAAAGGGGGTGTAGGGAGTGGAGGGGAGGAAAGAGAGAGGAGGGGGGGGTAGGGAGAGGAGGAGAGGGTAGGGAGAGGAGGGGTAGGGAGAGGAGGGAGGGTAGAGAGAGGAGGGGGTAGGGAGAGGAGGGGGGAGTGGGGAGAGGATTCGTGGGCAGGGAGAGGAGGGGGGGTAGGGAGAGGAGGAGGGGGTAGAGAAAAGAGAAGGGGGTAAGGAGAGGAGAAGGCAGAGGGGGGGGGGGGGGGGGGGCGCTGAACTAGGATTAGAAAATTTTGCCGATGGAGGGGGTGATTTGGGAAGGAGGAATCAAGGGTCAAAGGGAGAGGGATGAAAGGGGGGATGAGAGGGGGAGCAAGGGTTTAAGGGAGGAGCGAGGGGAGGGAGGGAGATGTGTTATCAGTATTGGGAGAGAAATCGAGAGTATGGCTGGAAAAACTTCTCTTAAATTTCCTTCGTGTACTTGGTATATTGTTTGCATTTTTATCTTCACTGATTTGGACTTCCACTACATTATTCTTTTCCATTTAATGCGTCTAAGCCATGGCGGCCATGGGGGAGAGAGGGGGGGAGAGGTGGGGAGGGGGCGAGAGGGAGGGGGGGAAGTGGGGGAGGCAAATTTAAAGTACGAATGTGGTGATGGCGATGTAGAAAGAATGATTTAAGATGAATTCCGATGGAGAGGGTGAGGAAGAGGAAGATAACAAAGACAAGCTAATAACTCGCAGGAGTGACATTTACTAGAAAATCCTCTACACTATGTCACAATCTTGTTTGGCATATGACATAATAATCCACCACATATAAAATCAGAAAAGATTGGTGTATCGCTGATGTAACATCACCGGAAAAAAAAATGACGTCACCACATCGTCTATACGCATCGACATATTGTCACCTTGATAAAATATAAAAAAGATCAAACGTCAGCAACATCTGCATATGGGAAAATATTCTTATTTGAAGTATCAAAATCTGACATGATTCTATCGGTGGCAGTTTGTTGGTCGGACGCGAAGCTCAATGTGGTGAAGGCGGGAGAGACATGCAATGATGTTTTGAAAAAGTGCTTCTACTCCAATGTGGGTCTCTTCAACACTCTCAACCGGAGCTTGAAGTTGGGATACGTCGCGGTCGAGGTACACATTTCATTTTTTTTTTTAATATTTGCGTTTTTTTTTGTGTATCTTGTAGTTTTGGGTATTTTAAGGTTTCGGGAATTTTGTGGTTTTGGGTGTTTTGTGGTTTTGGGGTTTCTTGGGTTTTAATGTTTGTGGTTTTTGAGATTTTCCGACTTTTTTCGGATTTGAGATTTTTTGAGGTTTGTCAAATGTTTTTGTGAGTCATGTCAGGTTTTGGGATTTTTGAGCTTTTATTGCGTTCTTGGGTTGGTTTGTTTGTTTTAGGACATCAAATGGCAATATTCACGTTTGAAGCGTAATTTAAGTTCTTTTTTTTGCTCTTTGTGTTTTTCCTTTTTCGTGGCGTTGGGAGACTTTTTCGATTTCTTGTCTTGTTTCGTTTGGGAAAAGAGGGAGGGTGGAAGAAGTTTGTTTGTCCCCTTTTTCTATTGTTTTAATTTGATTTACGTTAATTAATGTGGGCTTAAAAAACAGCCCTTTGTTTAATGGATTGATCTTGGTTTTTTTTTTTTTTTGTCGTAGTTTCATTTGACTTTCGTGACCTTATTTGTTTTAACTTTTTTCTTTTAGTATTCTTCTTGTGGGTGGGTGCGGCGATTGGGATTTCAGAAAGGAGTGAAGATATGTGCTCCGAAAAGTAATCCTAAATGTAAATAAACATTTTTTTTTTTTATTTGTTAGTTTTTACATTTTTTAGTTACACTGATTTTTAAACTAGGTCTTTAGGTTCCAAATGGTTACAAAAACATTGTATTTATTGTTTTTTATTTTTAATGTTTTTAAACAAGATATTTGTTTTTTTTTTTTTTTTTTTTATAGATCTTCAATTTATTAGAGTCTCTTTTCTACTATCCGATTGTCGAGAGTTTAAGAGATTTATGTATTTCGGCATCAGTCACTTTTCCCCGTTTTTGTATTGTGAAGAAATAGTTTTGAACACCTGTTCTACTTTTTAGTGTGTGGTTGGTTAGTCTTTTTCTTTTAGTTTCTGGAGAATATTTTACATTTATCTAAAACTTAGAGAATTTCCAATTATCCAGAGTTTTCAATAATGACACGTGATATAATGATTATGAGCATCATGAAAGTGTCGGAGAGAGAGGAGAGGGAGAGCGGGAGAGAAGGAGAGAGAAAGGGGGAGAGGGGGAGAGCGGGGGAGAGAGTGGGGCAGAGTGGGGGAGAAGGGGGAGAAGGGGATAGGGGTTCAATTTGGTTAAACTAGACTTATATTTGGTTGAATTGGACTGAATTTTGATTAAATTGAACTGGAATTTAGTTTTATTAAAATGACGTTTGGCTAAATTGGTCGAAATTTGATTAAACTGGAACAAATTTGGTTGAAATTAATTGGACTCGAGCTGAATTTAACGAATCAGACCGACTTTTGGCTTAACTGGACTAAAAAGATTTTTTTTAAGTCTGAAAAATAATTAAATAAAGATTTAATTGGATTAAGATGAGCTTAATCGAGTCGTAATGAAGAAGGTGCCTTAATTAACTATTTTTACATTTTTTTTTGTCGATCTGGTGAAAGTTTCAAATTTGTCAACATCCAGAAAAATGCATAAATACATTAGGGAATTTAATGTGTATTTACCAAGTTAAAGAAAACAAGAAGGAAAGGTCATTGAAATAGGCAAATTAAGTGTTTACGTGTCATTTTAACGACTAGATACTGTCATGTAACACTATCAAAATAATAATAGTTTGTGTTAATCAAATTGGTTCTCAATGGTTTTATAACTTTGTTAGATAATGGTTTTGTAATTAAAAGTGTTTTGAGAACATGTAATTCGACCCCAAACCAAACGAGCAATTTGCATTATGAAAACTGAAGCCAAATTTTCATTAGCAAGACTGTTATGTTTGTGAAGTTCTTCAAAAATGATTTTGTCTTACTCCAATTAAAGTCTTCCTATTACTCTTTCGCTGTTGTTAACTACAAAAAATTATTGCTACTTTTTTTCTTACTTAGTACATGTGTAACAAAGTTGTAAAACAATCCTATTTGTTAAAAATGTTATTACACTTAATTGATTAAAAAGGACTACGGAAATTGAGAGGTGCAAATATAAAAAAATAATTGCTTTCATGAATTGATGGACAACAAATTTGTGTATTCTTATGCATCATGTGGTTAAGCATGATTGTACAACAACCTCAAGATTTTATGGACACTTTTGTGTGATTGCAAAAAATGTAACAATTTGAGAAATGTCCACAGTATACATCGGTTTGGAAAGCGATGTGCGACAACATCTTTTTTAAGGGTTTTTTAGGGTTTTCTAGTCTTTTTCAACTTCTCAAATCTATTACCACATTAATTAATGACAAAATAAGCCAAATAACTGAGGGCAAAACAAATAGTTTTTTATAGCATATATTGCTCTCTGTTTAGTTTAGATCGTAGAAAACTAGGGGCTTCATGATAGTGCAGGGAGTATGTTGTCGGATAAGAAGCTAGGAAATAGATTCAAGGCCGAAGCATTGAACTGTGCAATTTATCTCAAAGATGAATTTATTATTTCAGCAGTAAAATGCCAAACACCTTATGAGAGATGGACCGACAAAAAACCAAATGTTTCACACTTGAAGGTTTTTGGTAGTCAGGTGTTCAGTCTATATACAGATCGGTCAAAATAAAACTTAGACCCAAAAGGAAAACTAGGATATATGCTAGGATATGATAAAGATGTAAAAGGATATAGAGTTTATGATCTTAAGTGAAAAGATATAATTCTCATGAAGCATCTAGTGGTTATGGATGAAGGGAAATCTATAGATCCCATTAAGAATACAAAATCAGTCAAAATCAGATTTGAGATAGAAAATTCTAATGACTTTGAGCTTCCTAAAGGTTTCCGAGAAGATGATGATCATGCAGGTACAAGTGAGACCAAAAAGGAACAAAAAGCAAAACCTCAAGTGACAACTCGGTTGGAAGGGTAAGACGTGGTGGAAATTGAATCGCAATCAAAAGAGAGGGGCGAAGCTGAAACTGTTAGAAAAAATCCTCGAGAGCTTTCTATACTAGCAACAAATTTTGAGGGAGGAAGGAGAAGCAGCAAAAGGTTGCAAGAAAAGTAATTCAACAACAAAGTAGCCAAACTATCTCACCCATAAGAACCACAAACCTATAATGAGGCAATGAACTGTCCGGAGAGAAACCGATGGAAGACGGCTATCAACGAGGAAATGGACTCAATTATGACGGGCGATATTTAGGAATCAATGCATTGTCCACCTAAAAACAAAGCGATAGGATGTAAGCGGGTATTCAAACTAAAACTGAACCTGGATAACACCATTGAGCGGTACAAAACCCGGTTAGTGACAAAAGGATTTGCTTTGAAAGAGGGAATTGACAACGAGGACCTTTGCCTCAGTTGTCAGATTTCCTTCAAACCGTATCTTTCTCAATATGGCAATAACCCGTATCCTTCTCATCCTTCTCAGTATGGCAACAGGCCGTATCAGTCTCTGTATGGCAACAATAGAACACATGGAGGTACACCAAATGGACATCAAGACAACCTTCCTTCATAGAGAGCTAGAAGAGGAGATCTTTATGCGACAACCCCAAGGATTTGTAGAACAAAGAGAAGAAAACAAGATATGCCTGCTGATCATATCTCTCTAAGCGCCTACCAAGTGGAACAAGAAGCTAGATGAGTTTTTTACAAGTATGGGATATATTAGGATCACCTCAGATCATTCAATTTACTTGTTTAAAGATGAGGAAGGTATTATTTTCATTGCAATCTACGTGGATGATTTGTCTGTTTAAAGTAAATCTATGGACAAAATCAATAAACTAAAAACAAAGCTAAATGGGAGATTTGAGATGAAAGATATGCGAGAGGCAAGATATAATTTGGGAATTCGGGTAGAAAGATATAGTGATAGAAAGATAATCAGATTAACTCAGAAGGAGGCCATTGGAAATATGTTAGAAAGATTTCAAATGGACAAGGCTAATTGTTGTACCACTCTAATGGAGCTAAATAAGGGAAGTGAGGGGAGTGTGGAAGAAATAGTTATAATCTTGGATGATGAGTTAGACCTTAAAGAGGAGATTTATGCGGACCATTCCCTATAGACAAGTAGTGGGCAACCTACTATATTTTATGAATTATACCCGACAAGATATAGCCGCAGCTATAGGAGTACTAAGTAGAAGATTAAATGCTCCCACAAAGAAAGATTGGGAGGCAGCTAAGAGAGTCCTTAGATATCTTATAAGAACTAAAGATCTATGGCTCCATGTGGGTGGGGACAATACTGACATCATCTTGGAGTGAACCTGCTATAGGGATGCTCCTATGAGGAGATGCACTTCTGGATATGTATTGTATGTGGGTGATGGGGCATGCTGTTGGAGCAACAAACATCAAAAGGTAATTGCTAAGTCAACCATGGAGGCTTAGTATATGGCCTCTTGCTCTACTGTAAAAGAATTAATGTGAGTGAAGTCTTTGCTAGGTGAGCTTGGTCATCTTGAGAGTGGTGTCTTGAAACTATTTTGCGATAATTCAGCAACAAATTGCCATTGCTGCCAATCTTAAACACAACTTCAAAGCAAAACACGTGGAGATTAGACTTAGATTTGTTCTAGAGAAGGTAGAAAACAAAATAATTAGTTTAGAGTATAAACTAGATAGTGAAATGGTGGCAAACATGATGACCAAACTTGTGCCTTCCCGTAAAATAATTTTATGTTGGGAGAAGTGTGGTCCTAAAATTAAAAGTGACTAGAAAATAAAGGGAGTGTAGAAATTGATGTTGCTTTTATAATATTTTAGGTTTAAACTTGTAAAGATAAATGCAAAAAAAAAGGAGAGGCAGTCTTCTTGTAACTCCTCTCTCAACCCCCCACACTTGTCGCAGTCATTGAAGGTTAAAGAGGGAGCTAGAGCCATGGGTGCCTATGCTGTCTAGAAAGTCAAGGCAAAAGTTTTTCATAAATTTACCAAAAAGGGCCTGACGGACCTTCGTTTGATCTTGGTACCTATTGTCCGTCAAAGTCACCAATAGCGGTTAGCTTTGTCCTATAGTCTAGTCTTGTTCTTGTGCTGAGATGTATAGGGTTTGATACGTATTTAAAAATGTACACGTAGGAAAATTCATTTAATAAAATTGATAAATTCTTAGCACATAAACATAGTTAGATACAGTACGAATAAAGGTACTGCACTAAACAAATGTGCGGTATTTTTGTTTCGACGGCTAGAATTAAAAGTCGGTTATGATCAGACGCCCATGATAGGAGTCGACCTAATAGAATATGCATTTTGACAGTTTCGGTCATAATCACACCAAGTGACCCGTGGCACCATCACATTTGCTAGCGGCATCTTCGTAGAGTACGAGAACAAATCTGGATGCGGCAAGAGTCAGCATTTTGACCATGTCGTACAATGGCCGTATAGAAAGTACTCCGACACCCGTACTTTTCTGTACTATACGATATTTTGATTGATGCCTTACTCTAGTAGTAGAGGGTTTAAAGAGGGGCATAGGACTTAGAAAAATAGTAGGTAGCCGCCTCTCTCCCAGATTGCTTCTATACAAAGGTAAACTTTGACCATTTTTAACTTATTGTTCAATGGAGCAAATTAAGCAATTCTTTTTGCTATCGACTCAATGGAGTCTTGTCTTCACACGGGTAAAGCTGGTTAGTGTTTTTATTTTCCAAAGTGGCAATTATTCTTGTTGAAACTATAAGGGGTTAAGGTTATCCTAGTGGCTTCGTGTGAGCGGCCCACGTTGAGGACCTATGGAGGTCTCACAGTTGCACAACACATCACTAGTACTAGCAACAGCAACAGTAGCACTAGTATTAGCAGTAGTAGTAGCACTAGTATTAGCACAAGTAGCTGTAGCAGTAGTACTAGTAGCAACTATAGTAGCAGCGGAAAATAGTACTACATCGCTAATCGCTATTAACGTATTGAACGCTAATTCGATCCCCGTTTTTTATTTCCAAATTCTTCAATAGCATAAATAATTATATTTTTTCCTTTACGCCATTTAAGGTTTTTTGTCCAATTAGTGAAAATCGAATATACGTTGTCATTTAAATATTATGGTGCACAGTGTATCTTAGACCGTACAAAATTACAACTTTTTAAATGAAAAAGTGTAATTAATGAGTTTTAGTAACCATGGTTGCATGAGAATATGCGCTTTAAAAAGAGGATAAAATCGGTTGTCACAATCACGTACGCACATATTCGTTCGACAACCAAGTTTTGATTGTGTAAACGTACGATTTGTCAGAATTTGTACAAGTACTTATATTAGTGTAGGCATGTTAACGACCACGATTTATTTTTTTCAAACACCCAAATTTGCATTAGTAAACAATTTGAATGTATGTTTTTTTTTTTAATTTTCAAATAACTAATTTGCGTTAAACATTGTAATTAATCCTATATGTTAAAAAAACATGTGTAATTTTGTGACTTCCATTGGTGCACAGAATGTGCAGCTTGCTTGAAGCCTCTGCGATAATTATAAGTGCCCCTCATTCTTGTCTAACAGCAGCCACCCTGGCAAACAGACTCTGGCTGCCTTCACACATGTGAAGGTTGAACTCCCTTAAGCCCAATGCAAAAGAAATTACTCAAAACGCCCATCCAGGCGATAAATTATCAAGTGGCAAAGATGCCAATTTTTATACAAGCTCTTAGGGAGAGAGGCGACTATCTACCAAAACTCTAATTCCTAAACCCATATATAAACCTCCTATTACTGAGGTACGAAACCAATCAAATGAATGAACATTAAAATAAGGTACTACAACCGATGTTCTTATTGTACGCCCTCTGTACGATATGGCCATAGAGGGACGCGTATCACCTCTATACTTGTCTCCGTGTTTCCCGTGAATTCTACAAGCCACTAATAGATCGCACGTAGTGTTTGATGATGTAACAACCAAAAACAACCAAGGCGGCCATTCTGCAATGGCGGTTTAGATGTGAGCCGTTTGATGTTAACCGAATTTTAATTCACGCAGTCAAAATTAAATATCGGCACTATTGAATTTTGTGTTATCCGTACGCCTCTTAAAATATATAGCTGAATCTATGTTATAGTCTCATAATTCTATTAATCGACTTCCTTTACTAATTCATGGTTAAATAGCTATCAACCTTATATATCCTAGCACCAGGTATTACACTATCGGATAAGCCAGCTGGCTAATCCGGTAGTCTGTAGATACCAGGATCAAAACCTTGGTCCGTCAGCTTTTTGCTAAGAGCTGATTCCCCTTCCTATTCCTTCTTCTGTTTTCTTAGGTAGCCATGGCTCTATCTCTCTCTCTCTCACCAATGTTTAGTGACTACAACAAGTATGAAGATTGGAGAGAGGGAAAGGCATTTACTTGGTATTTTGAGGCATTCCTAGGAACTTTTCATTTGAGGGAACACCCTCGAATTCTCTATCGTTTGGCCGTAAAAATCCCTCAATCTCCGAAAGTATATAGCCACTCGAGTGGCTGTTTTTTTACCACATCTACAGTTGGTGTGCG
Organism: Zygnema cylindricum; assembly: GCA_037447655.1. NCBI lineage: Eukaryota > Viridiplantae > Streptophyta > Zygnematophyceae > Zygnematales > Zygnemataceae > Zygnema > Zygnema cylindricum. The sequence continues at coordinate 15,610 of JBBHKE010001277.1, read as the reverse complement.
ATATATCGTCCCGTAGCTTTCCAAGTATTATTCAAAAGATAATTAGTGGTGCACGCTTCCAATTTTCCTCTGCAAAGATACTCCCGAAATACGGCTCAGTACACAAGTAGTAGATCTTAGGAAATTGTTATCCTTTGTAACTTTATATTTCGGGATTGGGTAGCTGGATTTTGGTTTGCGATACCTCGATGTGTAAGTTTAAAAGTATTCTTTTCGGCAGAACTCACGAAACGTCATTCTGGTGTTTCTTTCCGAAGTTACAGCCGAAATACGGCACAGTACTTAAGGAAGGAATTCAAAGCGATTTAAAACTTGTTAACACTTGTTTTTTGTTTTACTCACCGGATGTTGGCTCGCAATAGCTTGTTGTGCAGATTTAGACGTCCTCTTTCCGAAAATATTTACGGAAAGTGATTTTGGTGTTTCTTACCAAAGTTACGGCCAAATTACAACTCTGTACACTTAAACACTTAGGCAAATTTTGAGGTTTCCCGACTCTACGTAGACGAACACCAACACTTAGCCGATTTTGGAGGATTTTTTACCTTGCGTACTCGGATTGTAATAACTAGGCGAAACCCGCCTTCGGCGGGGCCTCTCTCCCACATCCCCCTATTTTTATTTAACTATTTGAAAACCATGTGTAACTCCATTGTAAGGGTTTTTATATGCTTAGGTTCTTTCCTAACTCGCATACACACATCGGCCCTCCACAAGCATCATAGAAAACATCAGACAACAGTGACAATAACATAGCATTTACGAGTATCTATTCGGAGAATCGAACTCCGCATTCACGCTCAATTTTGCAACAGAGAGAATGGTGCCAACATAGACATTGTTTTTTATTTTTTTTTATGAGTTTCTGTTCGCTGATTTTGTTTCACCTTCTCCCAATTTCTTCGTCATTAGAGTGTGCTCATTTTTCCTTCTCTTTTTCCCAGCTTGATTCGTGGTGCATCTCAAAACATGCCATACGACACAGAGCTACCTCATACTTATTGCAACCATATGCTGTCCTGTGTCTCCCTTTCCTTTCGCAAGCACCTCAATCCCTAGGTGTGAGCGAAATAACACTCCACACAATCTCCCACCATGTTAATTTTGTAACGACGTCTCTTTGCGAACTTAGGCACGGACTTTTGATTTTGCCCCGCCACTGGCTTCTCGAATCCAAATTCCCTTATAGATTTTCTCGCCAAAAATTCCATTTGAATTTCGACTAAAAAATTATCTCTAGACACGTGCTTCTCTCTCTTCTCTCGCAGTATGTTGTACAATATTAACGTTGCCCCTTCTAGACAAGTTCGGTTGAACTTGTCCACCCAGTCTCTCTAGTTTGTCTTTCAAGCGCCAACTTTAGCAGTTCCGTATATCTCGCATGCAACTTGTCTAACGAGCTGATTTTCCTTATGCTCCTACCTTTATCATGCGCGTAAGTTCCTTTCTCTATCGCGAACCGGGGCACGTAAGGCCATAATTCCACGATAGCTTCAACGTTGGAACATTTCGTTTGTGGCAAAGCGTACGGTTGTCTAAAGTCTATTAATCGAGAAGATGAAGGTGTGGCTTGTCCGATGACGTTTTCCTCCAGCTCCCCTCTCACATGGTTTATCGGCGCCTTCTCATTGTAAATTTTATTTACGCCTTCCGTCAGCGAGACCACATTTGTCCAAAAAATTTATGTCAGCCAAAATAACGATGTAAAAATTAAGCCTTTGTCGGTCTTTCACGCCCTTACTTTCCATTTAAATCCTCCCACAAACACGTAATAGTGGTTGGAGTACAACACTATCGACAACGGATCCTTTCCTTTGTCCCTTTCGACGTGCTTTTCAAGGAGGTCGATTTTGCAACCGTTGTACAGGTACCTTCAAATACTCCTTTTCAAAAAAACCGTTGGGTGCAACCTCAAATGACACATACCATTTCTCTGTGTGTAGATCGGAAATATCTATATCCGCTGAATTTAACCCTTTCCCTTTCATTTCTCTTGCTAAGACGATAACTTTCTTCCTTAGCTCTCGCGCCTCCTCGCGCCTCCTCTTGCATGACAGCCCTCGAGCACAGATGATGTGCATCGTGTACCCTTTCGTCTATATGTAACGCTTCAGTAAGCGAGTAGAAAATGCAACCGGCAACACTCCCCACATCATTTACTCTAAGGAGTTAGATTTAGTTTTGTAGAATCAACAACAAATTGTTTGAGGGTTGGACCTCTCGACGTCTGGGCTTATGTGTAAAGTGGGCTTACAAGTCTTTCCCAATATGGAGCATTTTAGACATTCCCAAGACTGTCTTCTCGACTTCCCTCTGCGCTATTGTCCTCTTTTTTCACTGCTGGCAGATTAACCGATGTTTTACAACCTAATTTCTTTATTTTAAAAATTAATTAGCACTACAGCTAGAATTATCAACACGTTTTCTTATGCTAGTATTTATTCGTAACTTAATTTACTATTTAAAACTAAGATTATCAACAAAATACTTCAAGCTAGTTTTTACTGGTAGCTCGATTATGTCGAAAGATCAAAAGCGCTTATAGGTGCACCAAAGACAACATTCCTAATTTTTTTTTTGACAAAGCGGGTAATTCTAAATTTCGTGTATAGCAACATGGTTAGTACAATATGTACGAGGGATTGAACCTCGAATCTTAACGATAGTCTTTATTCGAGAAGATGGTGCCACACACAAACTTAAATTTGTGGTAACCCTTTGGTTGAAAACAAAAATGACTTTTCCTTCAATGAATTACAAAGACAAAATTATTTCACGTTGCATTTTGCTTTTGTGTAGAAAAAGTACTCATATGCCTCTTTATTTCAAAGGTGCCACTTATGCTTTTAACTCTATCTCACGAGAGTCACTCTGCTATAGTGCTCAGGTGATAATCCTGGTTCAATTAGGTGGATACCTAAGATTTTGTCTTATAATCACGATGCAAGGGATCGGACCCCGCATCGTTATCACGGTGTCAATCTGATAAGATGGTACCATACAACGACGAAAAAAAAACTTTCTCCTCGGGGGGAAAAGGGTCGAAGGAAGGAGAAATATTTGTCTCCCTCCCAAAAATTTTTATATTTTTCTTGTTTGTGTGTGGCACCGTCTTATCGGAATAACACCTTGATAACATTGCAAGGTTTCATGGATTATATCTCGCACCAATATTTGGGAGTTAAATTGATAAGACGGTGTTAGGCATAGATTGGAAAAAGAGATTATTGTTTGAGGGAAAAAAAAAGAGGAAGGGGTGTCTGTACGAGGGATTGAACCTTACATCGTTATCGAGGTTTTTATCGAATAAGATGGTGCCACACGCACACATGAGAGACCCCTTCCTTGTGGGAAGGGGGATTTGTGCCAGGGAAGAGGGTTGTCCATACAGACATGCTAGAAGGAACACATTGTTGCAACATTCAAGCTTTTTTCAAGTTTCACTTAGACTCGTCAATCTTGGCTTTTTAACGATGTGTAATTTGACCTTTAAGTGCATCTCTACGCCCATTCAACTTATTGTGATTTTAGTATTATGACTGTTATAGAATATTGTGACTCTAGTATGCGACTCTAGCTCTCTTTTAGATTAAAGTCGCGTAGGGCTACAACTCTCGCAGCTTCTTTTATATTTAAGTCGTAAAGAGGGCTGCAACTCCCACAAGTCAATTTTTTTTGCTTGATTTTCCCTCCAGTAGTCTTCCCATTTCATTCACCTTGCATGATGTTGTCAACCAAATAAAGCGTTGACCACCATGGTCAACTCAAAAAACTTTTAGAGCACATGTAAGGAGATTGAATAGAGTGGAAAAAGGACATCTATCAGTGTTTTACGGGAAGAGAAGGACTTGAGAACCCAAGAAGGAAAAGTCAGGGCTTTCTCTTCACGGAAAAGAGCGGACGCTTTCCTCGGTTGAGAGTTCATTTACCAAGCTCAGGGAAAACGCGGGCCTATTGTTGTCCATAGCATATTTCAGCCATGGATCACTAACGGAAACACCCACAGACTACCTCAAAAACAGCTGTGTTTCAGACAGCACAAATTACTTTGTTGTTCTACGACCACCTGTGCAGGTGGAGGAGCAACAGTAGTAATAGATGTAGAGATGATACACTCTCAGAAGCTATCAAGAATCCTACCAAACGGCTGTTTTCAAGTGCTCACCAATTCTTGCAAAAGCATCCAAACCTCACAAAACTATATCACAATAAAAAGTAGCAAAAACAATGACAACTCCCAAAGTTTGAGCACAATTGACCCGAAAACACTCAAGATATAATACTTAGAAGTTTCCCAAAAACTGTTTGCAATTTAACTACTTGGAAGTCGGATAAATAAAAAAACTCTAAGTCCTAAGTCTTATACTTTCGGTGTTCTATTGCCATTACAATTGTACCTGAGAGGTACGTAGAAAATCAACCCACCTATTGAGATCTACGAGTTCCTAATCGTGCCAACCCAATCTATCATCGTACAGTCAATATTACTCAGAATCTTTATTAAGTGATTGTACAAATACTTATCGGCTAAGTCACGCGTGATACTCTTATGAATTTTGTCCGTTGACTTGATTCATGTCAATCGCAGCTGCGTTGTCCCTTATTGGATCACATTCACATCACCCACGGCTGCGGTATCCCGCACCGAGTCATAACCAAGATAACAGCAAATGCGTTGTCTGTACGGATCATATCCAAAGTAACCGCAACTGCGTTTTTCCTGTTTGTGTTGCAGCTTCCCTGCTGCGCTGCTCTATGAGCAAGGCAGCTCCGCTGGTGCGGTGCTGCGTTGCTCTGTCACCATAGCAGCTGCACTGCTCTGTCTGCATAGCAGCTGCGTTGTCCTATACTGCACTCAAGTGATGACGCATATCCTTATGAAACTTACGCTACAAATTATTGCCTTTCTGCCGTCTTACTAATATACCAAGACTTAAAGCTTTCCGAAATCAACACTCCCCTAAAGCTTTAGACTCAGTGTATCAACGCAGCTGCGATGTTGCACTTAGTGCATCATGGCAGCATAGCAGCGGTGCCATAACTGCGCAACATAGCAACGTTGCCATAGCAGCGCAACATGGCAACATAGCAGTGCAGCAAACCAAGTAATCACCTGGGTCCACTAGATCCTAATTTTGGGCTATCGTAGCATGGCAGTATCGGAGTGGAGCTACTTACCTATTCACCCAATCCTACTGCATTCCTACAATAGTTCAACTTGGGAGCATGAAGTGATTTAGTAAGCATATCAGCAACCATTCTTGCATCTGGCAGATAACATAATTTGATCACCCAAGAGAACACTTTTTCTTTTACAAAGTGTAATTGTACATCTATGTGCTAACCCTTGAAATGGTGACTCGGGTTAGAGGCAATGGCAATGGCAGCATAGTTTTCACACATGATCACCTGTGGCCCAACCTGCATGTATCCTAGTTTTTGCAACATGGATTTTACCCATAAGAGTTCTTTGAGGGCGGAGCTTGCTGCCATATATTCTGACTCCATTACGATTGCGGTGTAACCTTTTGAAGTTTGAGGAAGGTATTATTTTCATTGCAATCTACGTGGATGATTTGCCTGTTTAAAGTAAATCTATGGACAAAATCAATAAACTAAAAACAAAGCTAAATGGGAGATTTGAGATGAAAGATATGCGAGAGGCAAGATATAATTTGGGAATTCGGGTAGAAAGATATAGTGATAGAAAGATAATCAGATTAACTCAGAAGGAGGCCATTGGAAATATGTTAGAAAGATTTCAAATGGACAAGGCTAATTGTTGTACCACTCTAATGGAGCTAAATAAGGGAAGTGAGGGGAGTGTGGAAGAAATAGTTATAATCTTGGATGATGAGTTAGACCTTAAAGAGGAGATTTATGCGGACCATTCCCTATAGACAAGTAGTGGGCAACCTACTATATTTTATGAATTATACCCGACAAGATATAGCCGCAGCTATAGGAGTACTAAGTAGAAGATTAAATGCTCCCACAAAGAAAGATTGGGAGGCAGCTAAGAGAGTCTTTAGATATCTTATAGGGACTAAAGATCTATGGCTGCATGTGGGTGGGGACAATACTGACATCATCTTGGAGTGAACCTGCTATAGGGATGCTCCTATGAGGAGATGCACTTCTAGATATGTATTGTATGTGGGTGATGGGGCATGCTGTTGGAGCAACAAACATCAAAAGGTAATTGCTAAGTCAACCATGGAGGCTTAGTATATGGCCTCTTTCTCTACTGTAAAAGAATTAATGTAAGTTAAGTCTTTGCTAGGTGAGCTTGGTCATCTTGAGAGTGGTGTCTTGAAACTATTTTGCGATAATTCAGCAACAAATTGCCATTGCTGCCAATCTTAAACACAACTTCAAAGCAAAACACGTGGAGATTAGACTTAGATTTGTTCTAGAGAAGGTAGAAAACAAAATAATTAGTTTAGAGTATAAACTAGATAGTGAAATGGTGGCAAACATGATGACCAAACTTGTGCCTTCCCGTAAAATAATTTTATGTTGGGAGAAGTGTGGTCCTAAAATTAAAAGTGACTAGAAAATAAAGGGAGTGTAGAAATTGATGTTGCTTTTATAATATTTTAGGTTTAAACTTGTAAAGATAAATGCAAAAAAAAAGGAGAGGCAGTCTTCTTGTAACTCCTCTCTCAACCCCCCACACTTGTCGCAGTCATTGAAGGTTAAAGAGGGAGCTAGAGCCATGGGTGCCTATGCTGTCTAGAAAGTCAAGGCAAAAGTTTTTCATAAATTTACCAAAAAGGGCCTGACGGACCTTCGTTTGATCTTGGTACCTATTGTCCGTCAAAGTCACCAATAGCGGTTAGCTTTGTCCTATAGTCTAGTCTTGTACTTATGCTGAGATGTATAGAGTTTGATACGTATTTAAAAATGTACACGTAGGAAAATTCATTCAATAAAATTGATAAATTCTTAGCACATAAACATAGTTAGATACAGTACGAATTAAGGTACCGCACGAAACAAATGTGCGGTATTTTTGTTTCGACGGCTATAATTAAAAGTCGGTTATGATCAGACGCCCATGATAGGAGTTGACCTAATAGAATGTGCATTTTGACGGTTTCGGTCACAATCACACCAAGTGACCCGTGGCACCATCACATTTGCTAGCGCCATCTTCGTAGAGTACGAGAACAAATTTGGATGTGGCAAGAGTCAGCATTTTGACCATGTCGTACAATGGCCGTATAGAAAGTACTCCGACACCCGTACTTTTCTGTACTATACGATATTTTGATTGATGCCTTACTCTAGTAGTAGAGGGTTTAAAGAGGGGCATAGGACTTAGAAAAATAGTAGGTAGCCGCCTCTCTCCCAGAGTGCTTCTATACAAAGGTAAACTTTGACCATTTTTAACTTATTGTTCAATGGAGCAAATTAAGCAATTCTTTTTGCTATCGACTCAATGGAGTCTTGTCTTCACACGGGTAAAGCTGGTTAGTGTTTTTATTTTCCAAAGTGGCAATTATTCTTGTTGAAACTATAAGGGGTTAAGGTTATCCTAGTGGCTTCGTGTGAGCGGCCCACGTTGAGGACCTATGGAGGTCTCACAGTTGCACAACACATCACTAGTACTAGCAACAGCAACAGTAGCACTAGTATTAGCAGTAGTAGTAGCACTAGTATTAGCACAAGTAGCTGTAGCAGTAGTACTAGTAGCAACTATAGTAGCAGCGGAAAATAGTACTACATCGCTAATCGCTATTAACGTATTGAACGCTAATTCGATCCCCGTTTTTTTATTTCCAAATTCTTAAATAGCATAAATAATTATATTTTTTCCTTTACGCCATTTAAGGTTTTTTGTCTAATAAGTGAAAATCGAAAATACGTTGTCATTTAAATATTACGGTGCACAGTGTGTCTTAGACCGTACAAAATTACAACTTTTTAAATGAAAAAGTGTAATTAATGAGTTTTAGTAACCATGGTTGCATAAGAATATGCGGTTTAAAAATAGGATAAAATCGGTTGTCAGAATCACGTACGCACATATTCGTTCGACAACCAAGTTTTGATTGTGTAAACGTAAGATTTGTCAGAATTTGTACAAGTACTTATATTAGTGTAGGCATGTTAACGACCACCATTTATTTTTTTCAAACACCCAAATTTGCATTAGTAAACAATTTGAATGTATGTTTTTTTTTTAATTTTCAAATAACTAATTTGCGTTAAACATTGTAATTAATCCTATATGTTAAAAAAACATGTGTAATTTTGTGACTTCCATTGGTGCACAGAATGTGCAGCTTGCTTGAAGCCTCTGCGATAATTATAAGTGCCCCTCATTCTTGTCTAACAGCAGCCACCCTGGCAAACAGACTCTGGCTGCCTTCACACATGTGAAGGTTGAACTCCCTTAAGCCCAATGCAAAAGAAATTACTCAAAACGCCCATCCAGGCGATAAATTTTCAAGTGGGAAAGATGCCAGTTTTTATACAAGCTCTTAGGGAGAGAGGCGACTATCTTCCAAAACTCTAATTCCTAAACCCATATCTAAACCTCCTATTACTAAGGTACGAAACCAATCAAATGAATGAACATTAAAATAAGGTACTACAACCGATGTACTTATTGTACGCCCACTATACGATATGGCCATAGAGGGACGCTTATCACCTCTATACTTGTCTCCGTGTTTCCCGTGAATTCTACAAGCCACTAATAGATCGACAAGTAGTGTTTGATGATGTAGCAACCGAAAACAACCAAGGCGGCCATTCTGCAATGGCAGTTTAGATGTGAACCGTTTGATGTTAACCGAATTTTAATTCACGCAGTCAAAATTAAATATCGGCACTATTGAATTTTGTGTTATCCGTACGCCTCTTAAAATATCTAGCTGAATCTATGTTATAGTCTCATAATTGTATTAATCGACTTCCTCCACTAATTCATGGTTAAATAGCTATCAACCTTATATATCCTAGCACCAGGTATTACACTATCGGATAAGCCAGCTGGCTAATCCGGTAGTTTGTAGATACAGGATCAAAACCTTGGTCCGTCCGCTTTTTGCTAAGAGCTGATTCCCCTTCCTCTTCCTTCTTCTGTTTTCTTAGGTAGCCATGGCTCTTTCCCTCTCTCTCTCACCAGTGTTTATTGACTACAACAAGTATGAAGACTGGAGAAAGGGAAAGGCATTTACTTGGTATTTTGAGGCATTCCTAGGAACTTTTCATTTGAGGGAACACCCTCGAATTCTCTATCGTTTGGCCGTAAAAATCCCTCAATCTCCGAAAGTATATAGCCACTCGAGTGGCTGTTTTTTTACCACATCTACAGTTGGTGTGCGATATATCGTCCCGTAGCTTTCCAAGTATTCTTCAAAAGATAATTAGTGGTGCACGCTTCCAGTTTTCCTCTGCAAAATACTCTCGAAATACGGCTCAGTACACAAGTAGTAGATCTTAGGAAATTGTCATCCTTTGTAACTTTCTATTTCGAGATTGGGTAGCCGGATTTTGGTTTGCAATACCTCGATGTGTAAGTTTAAAAGTATTCTTTTTGGCATAACTCACGAAACGTCATTTCGGTGTTTCTTTGCGAAGTTACAGCCGAAATACGGCACAGTACTTAAGGAAGGAATTCAAAGCGATTTCAAACTTGTTAACACTTGTTTTTTTGTTTTACTCACCGGATGTTGGCTCGCGATAGCTTGTTGTGCAGATTTAGAATTCCTCTTTCAAAAAAAATTTACGGAAAGTGATTTTGGTGTTTCTTACCAAAGTTACGACCAAATTACAACTCTATACACTTAAACACTTAGGCAAATTTTGAGGTTTCCTGACTCTACGTAGACGAACTCCAACACTTAGCCGATTTTGGAGGCTTTTTGACTTGGCGTACTCGGATTGTAATAATTAGGCGAAACCCGCCTTCGGCGGGGCCTCTCTCCCACATCCCCCTATTTTTATTTAACTATTTGAAAACCATGTGTAACTCCATTGTAAGGGTTTTTATATGCTTAGGTTCTTTCCTAACTCGCATACACACATCGGCCCTCCACAAGCATCATAGAAAACATCAGACAACAGTGACAATAACATAGCATTTACGAGTATCTATTCGGAGAATCGAACTCCGCATTCACGCTCAATTTTGCAACAGAGAGAATGGTGCCAACATAGACATTGTTTTTTATTTTTTTTTATGAGTTTCTGTTCGCTGATTTTGTTTCACCTTCTCCCAATTTCTTCGTCATTAGAGTGTGCTCATTTTTCCTTCTCTTTTTCCCAGCTTGATTCGTGGTGCATCTCAAAACATGCCATACGACACAGAGCTACCTCATACTTATTGCAACCATATGCGATCCTGTGTCTCCCTTTCCTTTCGCAAACACCTCAATCCCTAGGTGTGAGCGAAATAACACTCCACACAATCTCCCACCATGTTAATTTTGTAACGACGTCTCTTAGCGAACTTAGGCACGGACTTTTGATTTTGCCCCGCCACTGGCTTCTCGAATCCAAATTCCCTTATAGTTTTTCTCTCCAAAAATTCCATTTGAATTTCGACTAAAAAGTTATCTCTAGACACGTGCTTCTCTCTCTTCTCTCGCAGTATGTTGTACAATATTAACGTTGCCCTTTTTAGACAAGTTCGGTTGAACTTGTCCACCCAGTCTCTCTAGTTTGTCTTTCAAGCGCCAACTTTAGCAGTTCCGTATATCTCGCATGCAACTTGTCTAACGAGCTGATTTTCCTTATGCTCCTACCTTTATCATGCGCGTAAGTTCCTTTCTCTATCGCGAACCGGGGCACGTAAGGCCATAATTCCACGATAGCTTCAACGTTGGAACATTTCGTTTGTGGCAAAGCGTACGGTTGTCTAAAGTCTATTAATCGAGAAGATGAAGGTGTGGCTTGTCCGATGACGTTTTCCTCCAGCTCCCCTCTCACATGGTTTATCGGCGCCTTCTCATCGTAAATTTTATTTACGCCTTCCGTCAGCGAGACCACTTTTGTCCAAAAAATTTATGTCAGCCAAAATAACGATTCAAAAATTAAGCCTTTGTCGGTCTTTCACGCCCTTACTTTCCATTAAAATCGTCTCACAAACACGTAATAGTGGTTGGAGTACCACACTATCTACAACGGATCCTTTCCTTTGTCCCTTTCGACGTGCTTTTCAAGGAGGTCGATTTTGCGACCGTTGTACACGTACCTTCAAATACTCCTTTTCAAAAAAACCGTTGGGTGTAACCTCAAATGACACATACCATTTCTCTGTGTGTAGATCGGAAATATCTATATCCGCTGAATTTAATCCTTTCCCTTTCATTTTTCTTGCTAAGACGATAACTTTCTTCCTTAGCTCTCGCGCCTCCTCGCGCCTCCTCTTGCATGACAGCCCTCGAGCACAGATGATGTGCATCGTGTACCCTTTCGTCTATATGTAACGCTTCAGTAAGCGAGTAGAAAATGCAGCCGGCAACACTCCCCACATCATTTACTCTAAGGAGTTAGATTTAGTTTTGTAGAATCAACGACAAATTGTTTGAGGGTTGGATCTCTCGACGTCTGGGCTTATGGGTAAAGTGGGCTTACAAGTCTTTCCCAATATGGAGCATTTTAGACGTTCCCAAGACTGTCTTGTCGAATTCCCTCTGCGCTATTGTCCTCTTTTTTCACTGCTGGCACATGAACCGATGTTTTACAACCTAATTTCTTTTATATTAAAAATTAATTAGCACTACAGCTTGAATTATCAACACGTTATCTTAGGCTAGAATTTATTTGTAACTTAATTTACTATTTAAAACTAAGATTATCAACAAACTACTTCAAGTTTTTTTTTACTGGTAGCTCGATTATGTCGAAAGATCAAAAGCACTTGTAGGTGCACCAAAGACAACATTCCTAAATTTTTTTTTTGACAAAGCGGGTAATTTTAAATTTCGTGTATAGCAACATGGTTAGTACAATATGTACGAGGGATTGAACCTCGAATCTTAACGATAATCTTTATTCGAGAAGATGGTGCAACAAACAAACTTAAATTTGTGGTAACCCTTTGCTTGAAAACAAAAATGACTTTTCCTTCAATGAATTACAAAGACAAAATTATTTCACGTTGCATTTTGCTTTTCGGTTAGAAAAAGTAATCATATGCCTCTTTATTCCAAAGGTGCCACTTATGCTTTTAACTCTATCTCACGAGAGTCACTCTGCTATAGTGCTCAGGTGATAATCCTGGTTCAATTAGGTGGATACCTAAGATTTTGTCTTATAATCACGATGCAAGGGATCGGACCCCGCATCGTTATCACGGTGTCAATCTGATAAGATGGTACCATACAACGACGAAAAAAATCTTTCTCCTCGGGGGGAAAAGGGTCGAAGGAAGGAGAAATATTTGTCTCCCTCTCAAAAGATTTTATATTTTTCTTATGTTTGTGTGACACTGTCTTATCGGACTAACACCTTGATAACATTGCAAGGTTTCATGGATTATATCTCGCACCAATATTTTGGAGTTAAATTGATAAGACGGTGTCAGACATAGATTGGAAAAAGGGATTATTGTTTGAGGGAAAAAAAAAGAGGAAGGGGTGTCTGCACGAGGGATTGAACCTTACATCGTTATCGAGGTTTTTATCAAATAAGATGGTGCCACACGCACACATGAGAGACCCCTTCCTTGTGGGAAGGGGGATTTGGGCCAGGGAAGAGGGTTGTCCATACAGACATGCTAGAAGGAACACATTGTTGTAACATTCAAGATTTTTTCAAGTTTCACTTAGACTCGTCAATCTTGGCTTTTTAACGATGTGTAATTTGACCTTTAAGTGCATCTCTACGCCCATTCAACTTATTGTGATTTTAGTATTATGACTGTTATAGAATATTGTGACTCTAGTATGCGACTCTAGCTCTCTTTTAGATTAAAGTCGCGTAGGGCTACAACTCTCGCAGCTTCTTTTATATTTAAGTCGTAAAGAGGGCTGCAACTCCCACAAGTCAATTTTTTTTGCTTGATTTTCCCTCCAGTAGTCTTCCCATTTCATTCACCTTGCATGATGTTGTCAACCAAATAAAGCGTTGACCACCATGGTCAACTCAAAAAACTTTTAGAGCACATGTAAGGAGATTGAATAGAGTGGAAAAAGGACATATATCAGTGTTTTACGAGAAGAGAAGGACTTGAGAACCCAAGAATGAAAATTCAGGGCTTTCTCTTCACGAAAAAGAGCCGACGCTTTCCTCGGTTGAGATTTCATTTACCAAACTTAGGGAAAACGCGGGCCTATTGTTGTCCATAACCTATTTCTGCCATGGATCACTCACGGAAACACCCACAGACTACCTCAAAAATAGTTGTGTTTAAGACAGCACAGATTACTATGTTGTTCTACGACCACCTGTGCAGGTGGAGGAGCAGCAGTAGTAATAGAAGTAGACATGATACACTCTCAGAAGCTATCAAGAATCCTATCAAACAGCTGTTTTCAAGTGCTCACCAATTCTTGCAAAAGCATCCAAACCTCAAAAAACTATATCACAATAAAAAGTAGCATAAAGAATGACAACTCCCAAAGTTTGAGCACAATTGACTTGACAACACTCAAGATATAATACTTAGAAGTTTCCCAAAAACTGTTTGCAATTTAACTACTTGGAAGGCTGGATACATAAAAAAGCTCTAACTCCTAAGTCTTATTCTTTCGTTGTTCCATCGCCAATACAAGTGTACCTGAGAGGTACGTGCAAAATCAACCCACCTACTGAGATCTACGTGTTCCTAATCGTGCGAACCCAATCTATCATCGTATAGTCAATATTACTCAGAATCTTTATTAAGTGATTGTACAAATACTTGTCGGCTAAGTCACTCGTGATACTCTTATGAATCTCGTTCGTTGACTTTATTCATATCAATCGTAGGTGCGTTGTCGCGTATTGGATCACATTCACGTCACCCGCGGCTATTGTGTCCCGCACCGAATCATATCCAAGATAGTAGCAATTGCGTTGTCTGTACGGATCATATCCAAAGTAACCGCAGTTGCGTTTGTCCTTAATGTGTCGCAGCTTTGCTGCTCCTTTGCTCTGTCTGCAAGGCAACTGCGCTCCTCCGCTGCTCTGTCAACATAGAAGCTGCGCTGCTCTGTCTGCATAGCAACTGCGTTATCCTATACTGCACTAAAATGATGACGCATATCCTTATAAAACTTACGCTACAAATTACTACCTTTCTGCCGTCACACTAGTATTTCGAGACTTAAAGCTTTCCGAAATCAACACTCCCCTAAAGCTTTAGACTCTGTGTATCAGCGCAGCTGCGATGTCGCACTTAGTGCATCATGGCAGTATAACACCGCAGCCATAACAACGCAACATAGCATCGTAGCCATAGCAGTGAACATGGCAACATAGCAGTGCATCAAACCAACTAATCACCTGGGTCCACTACATGCTAATTTTGGCTAACACAGCATGGTAGTATCGCAATGGAGCTACTCACGTATTCACCCAATCGTACTACATTCCTACAATAGTTCAACTTGGGAGCAGAAAGAGCTTTAGTAAGCATATGAGCAACCATTCTTGCATCTGGCAGATAGCATAATGTGATCACCCTAGAGAACACTTTTTCTCTTACAAAGTGCAATAGTACATCCATGTGATTACCCTTTGTAGAAAGGACAAGTGTATGCACCACAAGACACCACAATGCACAGCGGAAGGCTCCAAGGATCCCCCGATAACAACAGCAGGAGTACACAACAATAATTGACAAGGTTGCGCTTTATTACTCGAAGAAGGTTACAAGATTTAACGCTTGCTGTGAAGGTCTACTTGAAGAGTGTCCTGCTGACTAAGCCTACTTCTCTATTTAAATTAACTAGGTGGTACTCAACCTAGTACTATACAACTGTAGACGAGGACCGTCTGTTGAAAAGAGGTATTTATAGTTCACTTCCCTATTTTAGTTTTGCTTTAAAGAAAAAAAGTGAGGATCAAAGGGGCGCCATTGCTGCCGCCATATTAAGAAAGTGGCAGTTTTTGAAGTTAAGGGTATTTTACTAAAATGATGCCTATGTCTAGATTTGAGCCTGCAACCTCTAAATTCTCTATAGACGCCTTAACCATTAAGGTGTTAAGAAACGATACACGTGACGGGTTTTACAAATATATAAACATTAACACAACAGCTAATTAGCAAGAGACTAACTAAAAGGAGCATTTCATGCATGTACGCGAATTTGAACAGTGTAAAATATGTTTTTATCAGACGGCCGGTATTATAGCCGCCAGGCGAAGTGAGCTTTTGGCGGCATACGGCGATAGCGTCTCGCGGTGCCACGTGGCACCACATTATTTGATACCGTAGAAGATGGGAGGAGGAACCATGGCTTCCGATTTGACATGTGTCACCTTGTAGACCTTGTCGTACAATGGTCGTACAATAAGTACATCGCCCATTGTACCTTCTTCTACTATATAGTGTTCCTATTAGACTAGGGTTTAGTAGTAGGTAGTCGTGAGTAGGCAGACCGAGACTTAGTAATATTTAGGTACCTCTCTCTCTAAGAGAGCTTGTAACTATAAAGGTCATCTTTGA
>JBBHKE010001276.1:0-56753 GCA_037447655.1 Zygnema cylindricum | reverse complement strand
AAAAAAAAAAAAAAAAAAGGGAAGCATCAGATAAGTTCTATGAAAATGCATCGATAACAAAAGATTATGATGAGAAACCCTAATTCTCCCAGCCCTAAAATTGAAAACTCACAAGTTGATTGGTTGAACGACGCCACGTCAGCCCTAGCTACGCTAACCGGCAGAGAGCCATTAACCACCACCGTTAAACACGTGGCCATGTCTCCGAGAAATGCGGCTTTTTCGTCTTAACTGCCACGTGGTATTTATCAACTGGATAACTTGCCAGCTGTCACTTGCTGGACCTTTCTGCCTATTGAAGTTTAAAGGTTTCGGGGGAAGATTCCGGAACGGCTTCTATGCTACCTGGAGTCAGTTTTGGATAAGAATGTATTTTGGCGTTACGCGCCTAACAGGCGGCATAGGTAGACGAGCAAATTGTAGGCATCAGTATATGAACAATTGGTTCCAGTTACATTTGTTGACCAATAACGCTCAGTAACGGCGTCGTAGTTTAGCGCTGTACAACATTACAGTTAGATACTTCTATTCGTGATGTATATCGAAGAGAAAATGACGCTATTCGATACAGGGGAAAAAACAGGCTGCTGTAATCGATACAGATCTCGGAAAAACAACAATGTAGCGTATCGTAGATTCGTAGGTTACAAAAAACTGGTGGGGCTAATTTATTAGGGCTTTATAAGGGTTTTGTTTAAGGCCGGACTTCTATTAGGGTACGGCCCCATGTGGCTAAGTTCGGGTTTTTTCTATCGTTTTCCTTTCAAACTTAGCGCCGTACTGCTTAAGTTGCGACCGTACTAATAAATCGCAAATTTGTGGAGTACAATTTGCGTCATTCTCGAACTTAGGATGTACACCAATTTGTCGTCTTGCGTTTTTTCGACCCACTGTCACGTCATCTTTAAACTTATGATAAACCACATCGGCAATGTGCTTTAAGGTAAGTAATACCGTTTACACCAACAGGAAAACATATTCCCACACGTGAAAAGCTTTCAAAAGTTTTTGACAACCGAAAAAAACATAGGTTTGTTCGTTTTTGTCCGCATGCACCTTGTACGGTTTATTTTTGAAGGGGTCTCGATGGTGCAATGTCATTTCACGTAAAGGTGAAAAATTTGCGAAGGTGAAAAAATTGCGAAGTCATGGCAGCCGGAAAGTCAGGTTCCACGCGTTGACAGCCGTCACGGGCATTATCGACGTATACAGTCGTCACAAACTTAAGTAACAATTCCGAGTAAACACATAGAGACACCTGAAATCCGGGTCCGTCGAATCCGCGCTAAAATACAAAGTAAGTTCGCTAAGTTACAACTAAATGGGGTCGTACCCTTAGACGTTTCAGTAACTGCACGGATACGTTTACTGAATGGGCGTGCTTTCCATTAGGTTGCGTCATTAAACCACTTTGTATTTGCGTGGCTCATTGTGGTTGGTAACACGTAGGTTAATATTCGATGCTTAAAATCTTAAAAGAATCTTCGAATGCAAAGCCCGAAAGCAATATTTGTACCAATGGAGGTAATTAATGACTCGTACAGAGGGCATTATAATGTACTATCCTAAATTTAAAAAAGGAACGACAAAAAGGCGGCGACAAACTTTGATGGTGGGAGCGTGACGGGATAATTTCGGCGGATTCGTAACCACCCTGGCGGAAGGCACATGGCCCATGCAATGTGTACGCACATCAGCACGCGCTCATCGTGGATTTCTCTTATATTTTCCACGCGGCTCAATTTTACACGTTCAGTGTGTGCAAAGTGTCCTCACTGTGGACGGTCGCCACAAGCTGTATGGTTGACGACATGGTGTCTCGGATAAAAAGTGCAATGCATCCGACGGTCAGGTTTTAAGAATGCAACCTTGAAGATTCTACCGTAAAGATGCTTTTCTTGTTTAAAAAAAAATGGTACGAACTTGTACGAAACAGTACGGCCCTCAGTAAACAACCCTACTTTTTCGCTAATGGAAGTCCGCCCTTAGTTGGGAATATTTTTTGTGAGGTAATGTTGTAGGATCTATGCTTGCAGTACTGTAGTGTTGTGTATCATTTAACAACAACGCTACCATTTCGTTAAAGTGACGCAACGTGAATCATCAAAAATAGCATGAAAGGGGTCGTTCACACATAATCCTTAGAAGTGTGGATCGCGAAGTTCAAAACAACACGTGGCAAAGTGGCAAAGTGGCAAAATTGCACCTGTATGTAGTGTTGGGTATCGAAGACCTTTTGCTGATATTCGATATATATCGAATTTCAGGTACCCGATAATCGATATATCGCTTTTATATATCGAAAATCAAAATATCGTCGATATATCGTATCGCCAATATATCAAGGCATTAAAAAAATATAAAATGAAAATTTTCACAGGCCTCTAAAGTCACGTGCATTCGGGACAAGGTGACCATGAAATCTTTGCCGAAAAGAAATACGATTTTTTCCTGAAAGTCAGTAGAGTGAAGGTGATATTTGCGGTACATTGACGCGGTACACTTGCAAAGTACACGTACAAAATAGGCAAGTACGGATTTCCATACGAAAATGGTCGATGTTCAAATCTTTGACGATTTGTAGAGATTTGATCGTCAACTTACAAGGAACCACTCAAATCAAAACACCTATGTAAAAACTTATTTACAGACGATACGCGATGTAACCGAGGCCTCTGTAATACAAAAATTTTGTTGTCCGTACTATTACACAGACCTCCTAATGTAACCATAACCCAAATAAGCAATTATATGAATTACGAATTAGTACTTTCTTGTCAGTTATATTTTGTGGCGTCTACCTTTAAGTTACGAAACGAAAATCACGTCGTAGGTGGCGTATCAGACAATTTGTCATTTTCTCTAAAATTACATATTATATAGAAATATAAAATATTAAATTTGAAAAAATACTATATATCGCGATATATATCGCGATAATTTATGTTGGTCTCGCTACTATATATCGAGGATTCTGCTCGATCGATATTCAATATATCGAATATCGAAAGTATCGCGATATGAATTTACCCGATACCCAACACTACCTGTATGAGAACATTGTTGTTTTGGAAAAGTTAGTTTCGTGCGTACGCGACGTTTCGTGCATACTTGACGTGAGATTAAATGTGTAAGTAATCACAAAATGTAATGTGGAGGCTCGATTGGATTTAAGGTTTGGGGGAGAAAACTTATGTTGGTTTGGTGTGTACGAAATAAGAATTTGAGTGACGCGAACCAACGCACGTAATTTATGGAATGCGTTGGAGAAATGGATGGCGGATCGCGAAGCGGTCTGACATAAAATATTCGAAGTGGTTGAAATGGCGTAATTCATGGCGAAGTACGCCATTGCAGTACGGACAAATTTGAATGGTTTGACGTTGTTTCATGAAGTGGGCTTTAGGACAACGTGGCGCTACATCGAGGGTGCCGAATAATATCTACGGACAGCGGACAAAGGCCGCCGTTATTTTTCAAAGAGTGGGGACGCGAAATTGCGTCAAATCACAAGATGTATATTGCGAACGTCCCGGATTGTTTGACGAATTTCGAGGAGTTTCGTTGAGTGACTCATCATACGATTTTGTGAGATTGTGTGTACTTGTAAATATTCGGAACAACAATGTTTTGTATTTTGGGTATTAATAAAGTATGTTGATTATGACAGGTTTTATTTACGTGATCATTTAGGGTTTGGAGACTTTAAATTGTGTGTGTTTATGTGTCGTACTTGTAGACAAGTGTACGCTTAGGATTGCTTGACTCTCAAGTGTACGCTTACGATTAGTTTATTCTCAGTAGCAGTTTATGGTTAAATAAGACTTAAAGACGGTTACGTAATTTACGTGGGATATTTTGATAGTTAGTGATTTGTTGACAGCTCACATATGTATATATAGCCATGAGCTTTGTTAGCGATATATCATCAATGCTTAGCGTGAAAAGTAGGGACCAAAGATGTAGTAATTTAGGGTTGCCGATTAGGTCATGCATTAAAATGATACAATTGAAGAAATTAATGGTTCTTTTAGTATTTTCTAGGTCTAAAAGTAAATGCAGAAAAGAAGCCGAGGCAGTCTGCCTCTAACTCCTCTCTTCAACTCCCACATTTGTCGTAGTCATGGAAGGTTGAAGTGGGAGATATAGCCATGGCTGCCTGTGCTTCCCACAAAGAGACAAGCAGATGTTTTAGTTGATTTACTAAAAGAGTCTGACAGTCCCAGGAATTTATCTTGGTACCTACCGTCATTTAAGCTAGCCGGTAGCGGTTAGCTTTATCCTACAAGTCTAGGATCGGAGCTGAGACGTATAGGGTTTGACAAATATATAAACTGTTAAGCGTGAACTAATTCATTTAACGAAAACTATAGACGTCGTACATGGATACAGTTTCGTAAAGAACAGAGTACGGTACGGTTCCGAAACGGATGCCGCGCATTTTGTTTCAACAGCGAAACAAATATCGCGCAACGATTTATGACGGCTACGATTAAAACCCGGTACTGATCGGATGACCGCGAAGGATGCCGAGATCGCGGAATAGGATTTTGGCAGTTTTCGGTCACCGCCACATTGATTGACACGTGGCGCGACCACATAGGATAACGACATCTCCGGGGATTACAGGTATTGTTGGGTATCGAGGACCTTTTGCCGATATTCGATATAATATCAAATATCAAGTATTCGATAATCGATATATCGCTTCGATATATCGAAAATAAAAGTATTGCAATATATTGTCAACACATCGTCGATATATCATATTAGCGATATATCGAGGCATTAAAAAAAAATGAAAAATTTCACAAGTCTCCAAAGTCACGTGCCTTCGAACAAGGTGACAGTAAAATCTTTGCCGAAAAAAAATACCGTTTTTTCGTGAAAATCAGCAGAGTGAAGGAGATCTCTAATGTATATTGACGCGGTACACTTGCGAAGTACACTTACCTAAAACGCAAGTACGGATCTCCATATGAAAATGGTCGGTTTTCAAATCTTTGACGATATTAAAGATTTGACCGTCAACTTACAAATAACCACTCAAATCAGAACACGTATGTAAAAACTTGTTTACACATGATACGAGATATAATCGAGGTCTCTATTATACATAAATTTTCCTGTTTGTATTATTACACAAACCTCTTGATGTAACCATACCCCAAATAAGTAATTATATGAATTACGGAATTAATATTTTTTTGTCGGTAACATTTTGCGGCGTGCAATTTTGTGTCCTCCATTGCACTACATAATTTAAAAGGCCTCTAGATAGCTTTTAACTAACCCACTTCAAGCCACAACCACTTTTGCCCAAGACGGCAAAATGACAGTCTGACTGCACCCCTGTGCAGCTTGGACTCCTCTGAGTCCGTAGCAAAAAGAATCACTGAAAACGACCAACAAGCCGATTAGTTATGAGGTGGCAAAGATGCCAATTTATACAAAGCTCCCAAGGGAGAGGTGACCGTCAAAAAATATGCTAAGTCATACTTCCCTCTCACAACTCCTATCTACTAATATATGACCCAATCACATAACTGTAAAGTACAAAAAGGTACTACGACCGATGCCCTTTCTGTACAATCAATGTTCGACCTGTATACGAGAAAGTCGTTGAGTGGACGCGTGTCAACCTTTCACTCGTTCGTACGCTCTTCGGAATTCCTATGACCAAATGTTATTGCTCCACGTGGCACCAGGTCATGCCACGTCCATAAACGCCAAAGTGACCATTTCGGGATCCCGGCAACGATGTATGGCGTAAGATTAAAATTTGACATTGAATTTTAGCCTTCGAAACAAATGTCTGATTTATTTCTTTCGTGCTAAATGACGTCCGCACTAAACTTTAACTAGTTTTATGTCCCTTCATTCATATTTTAGTTAATCGGTTTCAAGACCGTACACAAGTTTAAATAGATATCAAACCCTATGTAAATTAGCGGACTTCTACGACAGATCGTTTAGAGCTAACGGCTACGCCGCGCTCTACCGGTCGGAGGTTCCAGTCCTGCCGGACTTAACCTTTTGTTGAGAGTGACTTAAGTCACTCTTTAGTCTTGCCCATGGAGCTGAGGCAACCATGGCTCCATCACTCTCTCTCTCCTTCAGCGACTACAAGAAATATGGGGGCAATAGAGAAGAGATGGAGGCAGGCTGCTTGCACTTTTTAGTATCTTTTTCCGCTAATCTATCTAGACCTAGAAAATACCCAAAAACTAGTTATTTCAACACTCCCCTTATTTTCTAGTCTAATTTTAACTCTTCATTTAATCCACATTTTTCCCCAACAATATTTTAACTTGGGAGAGGGCACAGGTTTGGTCTTCATGTCAGCCATCATTTCTTCATCAGATTTATACACAAGATTTACAATTTTATTTTCAACCTTTTCCCTCACGAAGCTCAATCTTATGTCCATATGCTTAGCCTTGAAATGATGATTTCGATTGGCAGCAATAGCAATGGCAGCTTGCTTATCACAGAAAACTTTATGTACTCCCTCCTTCATGAAACTTTGAGACCTCCATTGGCCCTCAAAGTAGGCAACTCACTCAAAGCCCATAGGATAACCCTGACCCTTTGAGTTTCCATAAGAATAATTGCCATCCAAACAGATAAATCTTAACCAACTTCACCCTTGTGAAGACAAGACACCCCTTAGTCTATAGCAAAATGAATCTCTGAATTTGCTCCTCTGAGCAGTAAGTTATGAATGGTCAAATTTGACCTTTTGTACAAGAGCTCTTTGGTAGAGAGGGGTCTGCTTACCAAATTTTCTAAGTCCTAAATTCCTCTCTAAATCCTAGAGAGGGACTTTCTTATAAGGAATAGTCTGCATTAACTTATGTTTTTCCGAACCTAATTCCTCGTCTAAAATTATGACTCCTTCTTCCACACTCCCCTCACTTCCCTTCTTTAACTCCATTAGAGTTATATTGGTCACCGCCCCTGTGTTAGCTGTTCCCGACCCGGACTTACCTTGGACGATAATCACCGACGCCTGCGATACGGCTATTGGGGTAATCCTTATGCAGGATCAAGGAAAAGGCCTTCAACCCATTGCCTACGACAGTCGAAAACTAAAGGCTGTAGAGCTTAACTGGGCCACCCATGAAAAAGAGACTATTGCGATCATCAATGCGCTGGAAGTTTGGAAATGTTACGTCCAAGGAAAACGGATCACAATTATCACCACGCCCTACAATATCTGCAAACCCAGCCGAAGTTGTCCAAGAAACAAGTGTGATGGATGACGTTTCTTCAGACCTTCGGACCAGAACCTGTCATCGAGTATAAGCCGGGCAAGACGAACCCGGCGGATGCGCTGTCAAGAAGACCCGGAGTCGCTGCGCCAGTAGCGGAGCAACGACCGAAGCATCGCAGCTTGTAAACGTGAACTGTGTGAAAGAGAACACCGCAGCGTCGACCGCAGGGCAAGATCCGAAACTCAGCGCAGTCACCAGTACTGTGCAAGTGGACGAACAGTGGTTAAGTAGAATAAAGGCCGCCTACGGCGACGACGACACACTGAATGAACTCATTAAACGTAAAGTACTAATTCGAACCGCCAACGGTATGTGGCGGTACAGACCGAGTAAAACAATACGACTGTATGTTCCGACAAATATGGAGTTATGTCATACGATTCTTAAAATGAGTCACGATGAGCCGCTCAGTGGACATTTTGGGCGGGATAAAACAATCGCGCGTGTCGCTGGAGGCGTATTACTGGCTGAGCATGACTCGCGACATTGCGGAATATGTCCGAACGTGCGACTCCTGTAACAGGAACAAATCGCAACCAGGGCAACAAGGTCTGTTACAACCACTTCCCATACCATCTGTTCATTGGGAAGCAATTTCGATGGACTTCATCGTAGCTCTTCCGCTGACGAAGAAGGGCTACGACTCAATCTTCGTCGTCGTGGATTACTTAACAAAAATGGCCCATTTCTTACCCACGTCCACCACAGCCACTACACGAGATATCGCGGACTTATTCTTTCGAGAGATATTCCGCCATCACGGACCTCCGAAGAGGATCGTTAGCGACCGCGATCGCAAATTCATGAGCCACTTTTGGCGAAATCTATTTGCGCCGCGTGGCACGCAATTGGCCATGTCCACAGCTTACCACCCTCAAACTGATGGTCAGACTGAAAGGGTGAATCAAACTCTGGAGGAGGCGTTGCGGGCTTATGTCTCGGTGCACCAAACGGATTGAGTGGACCATTTAACCGCAATCAAGGTGGCGTACAACAGTGCGGTGCACTCGTCTACGAATGCTACGCCATTCTCACTAAATGGATGACAACCCACTCTTCCCCAAAACTTATTGGTAGCAGATTGCCACCGGTAGCCCTGGATTTTGCCAAAACCCTGCAAGGAAACTTAGAAAAGGCGACCAAGGCACAACGGTTAGCAAAATATCGCCAAAATTCGCAGGCCGACGCTCACCGGAAGGACGTCGTCTTTGGCGTAGGGGAAAAAGTTCGCTTTAATATGGCAAACCTCTCCTTGCCGGGTGCCCTCTCTAAAAAGTTGGCACCGAAATTCATGCGCCCATTCACAGTTTTTTCCCGTGTGGGCGAAGTGGCTTATAAGTTGGATATTCCGAAGGACTAGCATATCCATAATGTCTTCCATATTTCACTCTTTAAACTATTCCGTTTCTGATTCGCTGTTTCCTAATCGATGCTGAAATACCCCTTTACCCCCTGTTCACGGTACCTCGGACGAGTATGAGGTGGAAGAGATCCTACAGTCGCGCCGCTCTCGGAATTCCAACTCCAGCCAATATTTTGTGCGTTGGAAGGGCTACAGTGCTGAGGATGACTCTTGGGTGGACGAGGAGGATCTGCATTCCCCTGAATTGCTACGCCGGTTTCAGCAGAGTGCGGACACTCGGCTACACCGGAGGGGCAATCGCAGCGGCCGCAATACAGGAGTGAAGCGCGGTGTCGCAACCATCGCAATTATATTGGGGACACGGCAAAGGAACGCAACGGCAATGTTACCGCGCCGCAGCGCTATAGCAGCGCAGCCACCGCAGCGCAACATGGTTAAGATGTCGTCAGAGGATCGCAGCGCCTTTGCTGCGCTGAGAAGGAAGCGCAACGGCGCAATTGTGTTTCACCACGTTGGTAACAACGAACCCTCGGTTTTTTTCGCAGCGGCGCAACTTTATAATTGTTGGACGATCCGATACCCTCGCACGCTGCGACGCTTCAAAAGTGAAACCCTCAACCCTTGTTGATAAAGCCGCCATCCACCCTCGCGACCAACCTAGTCTCGGGAGTTTAGAAATTACTTCCCTCCGCACAGTCAGTTTGCCTTCACTTCTGGAATTACCAGAATTGTCTTGTACAACGGTATCTATGGTGTCGTCATCCTCTCCACCACCGAAAATAAGGAGACTTGTACGAGTGGGGCAAGGAGATGTTGAAATTCTATGGGCTCCATTGCCACACAGAATTCGCAGGTTTTAAGGAAGCTAATCTAGATAGTGCCGACTCCAACTTGATATAAACCCAAATGATTGTCCCCTTGACAATCAGAACCTCATTAAAGCTTCACCCCTGAGAAGTAAGACTTTCTGTGTGCTCAGTTCCACCACAGAATGCAAAGTTAGAATATGAGATTTGGACACATTCCCCCACTTTGACTTTCGGGAAGGGGATCAAGAATATAAAGAAGATCATGAGCTCTCGGAGGCGGAGGAACCACAACAAGAACCAACGCCTCCGCCAATTGAGGAGCGCGCCTCGGATCTGAAGGTGATGAGGGACCCCAACAAGGAGAGTACCGCTGACGAGCAGTCCTCCGAAAGCGCGGAAAAGAAAGCTGAGCACAATACCCTAGTGGAGACGAGGTGTTTCTCCTTCGGGGAAGTCAAAGGGAGACGGCCGAGGAGAGTGAACAAAGAGAGGAAATTCCCGATTACCTCTTTCCACTTCCTGCCGACACACAGCATCCGGATCTCACCTTCAGCTTCGGGAAACGCTTGTAGTTGGATCCCTAGGAGTGGCCCGAGGAGTGGCGTACGGGAAAACCTAGGGATCCTATCTTTATTCCCGCCAGCGTACCATCACACCCGGCCTGGAATTTTATGAGAACAAAAGACCTCGGGAACAATCACAAGGGTTATGTGCAGTTAAACCCACATACTCTACCGTTTGTGGAAGTAGTGGAGGACAACTACCGGTACAGGATAGATGTTCCTGGGTTACTCCGTCAGTATCACCCGTGGGATGTCCGCCTCCATGACATCATCTCTAGGGCAGAGGTCACCCCTGAGGTACGGGCACTCAAGCTGGCCCGAAAGAATGCTCTGCAGCGGGCCCGAGCTGCAAGGAAGCACGTGTCCTTCAAGTTACGGAAAGTACCTCGGTGGGAACCAGCGGACGAAGAGGCTGAGGAAGTTCCCCCAGTAATCGAACCCGAAGAACCCCAAGGTCCGGCACCTGAGGAGCCTGCACCGGCGGCCATTCCGCCGCAACCCGAAGCACCTGACTTTGCACCCGAAGAGGGGGAAGACCAGGTTCGGGAGCGAATCACTCGGAGGCGGTTGGCGGCGGCAGATCATCACATTGCGTTGCTGGAGACCCAATGTGAGCAGCTCCAAAATCAACTCAACGCCCTTCGCCAGGAGTTCGAGGAGTATCGCGAGGAAACATACGATATACTCAGGCAGTTGCAATTTCCCTGAGCCAGTCAAGGTTCAGCGGGACGCTGAATCCTTAGTGGGAGGTACTGTAACAGGGTTACTAGATTCGGGTACTTAGTGGCTAGGGCTAGGCTGCTATAGTTGCGGTTCCAGAGCATCGCAGCTGCGATTCCAGACCAGCGCAGCGTAGCAGCATAGCAACTTAGTAGCGCCGCAACATAGCAGCGCAGCATAGCAACGCCACAGAATGTAGAATGAGCGGTATAGTTCTAGAAGAATGTTTGGATAGATCTAGGTTGACCGCGAAGGTCCACGTGTACAATTGTACTGTACTAGGTTGACTAGCAGCTAGCTAGTTTAAATAGTCAGGTAGGCTTGTGAATAAAGACTTGAAGTAGTCCTACGCAGCGAGCGCAACCTTGTACTCTCTCTTAAGTAAGAAAGCGCAACCTTGTCTACCAGTGCTGTGTGCTCCTACTGTTGCTACGGGAAGATCCTTGGTGATTTCCGCTGTGCATTGTGGCGTGCTGTGTGCTATATTGTCCCTATTACAAAGACTAAAAGTATCGAAAAAGATAGTATAAGTCACAAAGCAAGTTAGAATCAAGTTAGCGGCATCCCAAACCCAAATTCGAAAGACTAACCCTAAAATCTGCAACCAAACCCTAAAATCTGGCACAAATTTAGACCTAAAAAACATAAAATAGAGTGGCAGCAAGGTGGGGGACAGAAATAAGATAGAGGGAAGACACCAAAGAACTGAATTGAAAAAACAAACAAAAGTATTTTCAAGGTACAAATTTTTGATAAATATCAATTTTTATAATTTTTCTTTCAAAGGAAAAACTGAAAAAGAAACTACAAGTGGAGAAGAGACAGGATCAAAACCGATGGAAAGATAAAACCGGACCAAAAGGAAGAAACCGGATTAAAAATACATGAAAGAAAATTTAGAAATGGAAAGATAGATTTTATATGGTAAATACTGTATTTATATATTTTTCTTTTTAAATTTCTCACGCCAAACTGAGAATGCAAACCGAAAATGAAAGGTAAATTGGATTGGAAATGGAAAAGATAAAACCAAGAACAAAAACTGAAAAAGAAAGATAATATTTTTTTCTTTTCAACAAAAATTGAAATGAAATATTACAATTTTTTTGATTTTTTTTTTTTTAAACACAAAACAAGAGAGTGGAGAATGAGATAATTTGAGAGTACAGGAATACTAAGCCGATGGGTAGCCAATAGGCTCCACGGTCTGGGCGTATTCCTTACAGGAGTTAGATCTAAGATTGCAAATAAAGAAAAATAGCAACTGAAACAGAAAGCAATAAATAGCAAACTGTAAAGAATTCGAAATAACCGAATTCGAACAAAACTGACAATTATAACAGTAAGCCACAAAATAGCAAATAATAAGAGAACCAATAAGTAAATCTGGCACGAGAAAAATACAAGAAGCAACGTTAAAAATCTGCATCGAATCCGAGATAACCAGATTCCAATACACTAATAACCAATCGCAAAAAAAATGATAATAAAAACAAGCAATAGAAAGCTATCGAGAATCCGAGACAACTGGATCCTACCAAAAACAAGCAAACTCCAATCGAGAACCCAGAAATTAGACAACAACAAGTCCAAATCCAATTCACAAAATGCATACACAAAGGTCTAGAGATAGCCTGAGAAAGTCGGCAAAATCCACACTAAAAGAGGTTGTTGAAGGGAAACCGTGCGGATTCCGGCCGAAACCGAGTGAATTAAATTGTAGGGCTTAAAAGGAAAGTATAATAGAAAAAAGAGAAAGACTAGGCGCTTAACTAACTAAGGCAGAAAAAGCCTTGCAGAAAAAACACTGACAATTTGACTAAGGAAAAAGACAAGGGAAAAAGACAAGAAAATGTAAGTCCTCTTCGATCAATTCATGTACTCTCAAATTTGAGAGTACAAAACCTAAAGCAATAGCCTAAGTACCAACGAAACAGCCAAAGTACTAATTTTTGACATTTCTAACTAACCAATAGCGTGAGAGTAATTTACTGTACAATCTGCGCCTAGTTTCGGTCTTGGCCAATAAGCGACCAGAACCATATGCCTACGTTACAGAATTCACAATCCGCGGATTAAAACCCTTCCTAACTACATGTGAATGCGTGAACCTACATGGGTTCACAACTTAAAATACAACCAATCAGCGTGCGTCGTCACCATTCCAAAATCGCACGTCGCGTCGCCAATGTTTCGAAATCGTACTTCGCGTCACCCACATTTGAAATCGTACGTTGCATTACCGACATTCCAAAGTCATACGTCGCGGAATAAATGTCTCAAAATTGTATGTCGCGTCACGCCCAAAATCTGCAATAGACAACGAAAGTAAGGACGCTGCCGCTCTCGCGAAAATATATCTCGGTGATACCCGCGAGATTCTCGGCGTCACTTCGATCGAAATAAATAATGATTAGATGTACCGACGCCGTGGCCCACGTAAATATGAATCTCCGGGTTACCCGCGGAATTCTCGGCGTGACTTCCATTACCGTATACCGTAAAACGTGCATCTACCCACAATTTGTACCCCAAATGAAATTAGTATGGATGTAGCCCGTAATATTCTACGAATAAATGAAATTAATGTCCCGACACAATGCGGCATGACAGGTCTTATGGAGGTCTCAAAGTTGCAGGTTATTGGCCCGCCATCTAGGGTGCCCATATTCAATGGAGTTGGCTTCATATACAAGGAAAGTATGATGACGGGAGCTCTATGTGAGAAACGATTTTGAGGAATAGTGAGTGGACGGGTAAGGTGTCCATCCAGTCTTCGGATACCTCCAGGGTTTACACGAGGCAGATTCACTAGAGATGCAGATCCATCTCCAACGGATGAGACAAAGGAAGGAGAGGTGGTGGACAAAAGAAAGGAGAAAGAGATGGTCATGAAACTCTGAGACCTCCATAAGTCCTTAGAGTGGACAGCTTCCAAGAAGCCTCTAGGATAACCCTGACCCCTTTGTGTTTCAGCAAAAATAACTGCCACCCTGGCAGAAAAAAACCTGACCAACTTCACCCCTGTGAAGACAAGACTCGTTTGAGTCGATAGCAAAAAGAATCTCTGAATTTGCTCACCTGAGCAGTAAGTTATGGAGGGTCAAAGTTGACCTTTTGTACAGAAGCTCTCAGGGAGAGAGGGTCCTATCTTCTACTTTTTCTAAGTCCTATCTCTCTCACAGACTCTATCTACTGATGTACGGAGCCAATCAGATTTTAGTTTCGTACCCAAAAGTACAGCTGCCGGTGTACTTTATGTACGACCATTGTACGACATGGCCTAAATGTCGACACATGGTATGTCCAGATTCGCTCCCTAAATACTCGGAGATGCCGCGATCCAATGTCATTCCGCCACGTGTCATCCGATGTGGCAATGACCACAAACCGCCGAAATCCTCTTCCGCGATCTCGGCGTTAATTCCGGCCGTCCGATTAAATTCATATTTAATCGTAGCCGTAATAAATACATGCGCGGTATTCGTTTCACTAAATAAATAAATGCGCGGTATCGGTTTCTTATTCGTACCGGAATCCGTACTTTTACATTTACTGGATATATGTCTCCTGTAATCAGTTATAGTTAAATGAACTTTTTTACGTATAAATGTTTAAATAGTTATCAAACCCTATAATACGTAACACTACTTCTAGACTTAACGGCTAAGGCTACCGGCTACTGGCTGTCTGCTGGCCGGTAGGTACCAGGATCAAATCCTGTGGCCGGCACATATCTGTTACTAAATTAAACCCCTAACTAAAATATATTTTGCCGTAAAGCTTTAGATAGCCTAAGTAGCCATGGCTCTAGCTCCCTCTCCAACGTCTCAGTGACTGCGACAAGTTTGAGAGTTGGAGAGAGAAGTTAGAGGTAGACTACCTCGGCTTCTTTCTATATTTCTATTTAGACCTAGAAAATACTTTAAATGGACCATTAATTTCTACACTCCCGTTATTTTCTAGTCAATCTTTAATTTCAGACCACACTTCTCCCTGCCGAAAATTAGCTTAGGGGAAGGCACAGGTTTGGTCATCATATCTGCTACCATCTCACTATCTGGTCGGTACTCTAAACTGATTATTTTGTTTTCTACTTTCTCTCTAACAAAGCTGAGTCTGATGTCCATGTGTTTGGCTTTAAAATGATGTTTAGGATTGGCAGAAATAGCGATTGGTGCCTGATTATCACAAAAATTTTCTGCACACCACTCTTAAGATGACCAAGCTCACCAAGCAAAGACTAGACCCACATGAATTCTTTTACAGCACAGCAAGAGGCCATATACTCAGCCTCCATGGTGGACTGAGCAATAACTTTTTGTTGTTTGCTACTCCAACAGCAAGCCCCATCACCCACATATAATACATATCCAGAAGTGCATCTCCTCATTGGAGCATCACCATAACTGGCATCACTCCAAGTAGTGATGTCAATATTCTCCCCACCTAAATGCAACCATA
The DNA here is from genome assembly GCA_037447655.1 of Zygnema cylindricum. Taxonomy (NCBI): domain Eukaryota; kingdom Viridiplantae; phylum Streptophyta; class Zygnematophyceae; order Zygnematales; family Zygnemataceae; genus Zygnema; species Zygnema cylindricum. The sequence goes on along the minus strand of JBBHKE010001276.1, from coordinate 41,557 downwards.
GATCCCTAGTTCTTCTCAAATATCTAAGGACTCTCTTAGCTGCCTCCCAATCCCTCTTAGTGGGAGCATTTAAACTTCTACTCAGCACTCCTACAGCTGCAGCTAAATCCAGCCGGGTACAATTCATAAAATAGATTAGACTCCCCACTACTTGCCTGTAAGGAATAGTCTGCATGAACTTCTGTTCTTCAAGAGATAATTCCTCGTCTAAGACTATGACTCCTTCTTCCTCCCTCCCCTCACTTCCCTTCTTCAACTCCATTGGAGTTGTACAACTATTAGCTTTATCCATTTGAAATTTTTCAAGCATGTTCCCTATTGCTTCCTTTTGAGTCAATCTCATAATTTTCCTTTTGCGGTCTCTCTCTACTTAAATTCCCAAAATATATTTTTCTTCCCCCATATCCTTCATTTCAAATCTCCCCTTAAGATCGGTTTTCAGTTTATTATTTTTTTCCATTGATTTACTTAAGACAAGCAAATCATCAACATAAATTGCAATAAATATAAAACCTTCCTCATCTTCGAAAACATAGATTGAGTGATCTGAGCTGATCTAGATATATCCCAGACCGGTAAGAAACTCATCAAGCTTCTTATTCCACTGTCGAGGCGCCTGTTTCAAACCATAAAGAGATTTAATCAGCCGGCATACCTTACTCTCCTCTCCTTCGTCCACAAACCCTTCGGGTTGTCGCATGAAGATCTCCTCTTCCAATTCTACATGCAAAAAGGCTGTCTTGATGTCCATCTGGTGCGCTTCCATGTCTTCCGCTGCTGCCAGGCTGAGAAGTATGCGGACGGAGGGAAATCTGACCACCGGGGCAAAGGTTTCCTCGTAGTCAATTCCCTCTTTTTGTGTAAATCCCTTTGCCACTAATCGGGCCTTGTAGCGCTCGATTCTGTTATATGGGTTCAGTTTTAATTTAAAAACCCACTTACAACCGATTAGTTTTCGGTTAGGTGGACAATCCACCAACTTCGAAGTATCGGCTGCCATAATTGAGGCCATCTCCTCATTGATGGCTGTCTTCCACCGGTTTCTTTCTGGACAAGTAATTGCCTCTCCATAAGTTTGAGGTTCATCTTGATGAGATAGTTAAGTTACCTTGTTATTAACCTGTTTTTCTTGTAGTCTTTTGCTACTTCTCCTTCCCCCCTCAAAATCTGAGGCCGGAATAGATGGTTCTCGTGGATTCTTTCGAACAAACTCGGCTTCTCCCCTATCCCTTGATTCTGAATCAATTTCCACCATGTCTTCCGCTTCGGGTAGAGTTGTCACTGGAGTTTCCACAGCCGAGTCCTTTTCGGTCTGATTTGTATCTGCAAGAATGTCATCTTCTCTAAAACCTGGATAGTTAGGGAGCTCAAAGTCATCGGAATTTTCTGACTCAAATCTGATTTTTACTGACTTTGTATATTTGAAGGGATCCACAGACTTTCCTTCAACCATAACTACTAGATGCTTTACTAAGATTATATCTTCCCTTTTTAGATCATAAACTCTATATCCTTTAACATCCTCATCATATCCTAATAACTATCCCGGTTTTCCTTTAGGATCTAGCTTCCAATTAGACCGATCTGTATCTAGACTGAATACTTGAGTGCCGAAAACCTTTAAGTGAGATAAGTCTGGTTTCCTGCCTGTCCATCTCTCATAAGGTGTTTGATCTTTTATAGCTGAAGTAAGAACTCTATTTTTGAGGTAATTAGCACAGTTCATTGCTTCTGCCCAAAACCTTTTTCCTATCTTTTTATCTGACAACATACTTGTAGCACTATCACTTAGTGTTCTATTTAACCTTTCAGCTACCCCATTCTGTTCCGGGGTTTTTGGAACTGTCTTTTTGTGTTGGACCCCATCTTCCCTCAAAAAATCCTCAAACTTGTTAGAAATATACTCTCCACCATTGTCACTCCTTATTCTCTTGATTGGAGTTTCATGAAGTTTTTCGCTCCATGCTTTATATTGTCTAAAACAATCTTGAGCTTCGGACTTGTTTTTCAAAAAATACACTCGGGAATACCGAGACCAATCATCAGTGATAGTCATCATAAATCTCTTCCCCCCCGGTGAGGGCGCTTTAGCTAGTCCCCAAATATCTGTGTGTACTAGATCTAGAATTTTTTCTCCCTTATAGGTGGCTGTTTTAGGAAAGGGTAATCTGTGTGTTTTACCTTGAGCACATCCACTACAATCACTTATATTATCATTCTCACTAAACTTAATCCCTTCCACCACTCCCATCTTTTTCATCTCTCTTAACTTGTCTAGATTCACATGCCCAAGCCTCTTATGCCACATCATAATATCATGAACACCAGCATAATAAAGTTTCTTCTTTTCATTACTTAAAACCAACATAAACATCCCATGGCTACCTTTCTCAGCAATGAAATAGACATCCTCCTCAAAACTAGCAGTAAAGACTCCTTCCCTAGTGCTAGTAAAAAAACCCTTATCATATAATACGGATGTAGAGATGAGGTTTTTGTTCAGCTCCGGAATAAACAATACATCGGAGAATGTTACTATGTATGTCTTTCCTTCTACTAACACTTTCAAATCTTTTGATCCTACAAGAGTAGTGGTGACTATCCTCCCATCCCCGTACTCTATCTCTACGGTGGGAATATTTCTTATCTTAGTGAACAGGTGCCTATCCTTACACATGTGCATGGAGGCACGTGAATCTACAATCCAGCCTGCTTCACCTTTCAATCCACCGTAAGCACATTTCTGCCTTCGTGGTATTTCGACCTCGTTTTTCGCCTCCAACTCCTCATCTAAAAGGAGCTCATCGTCCTCGTCCTCGGATTTCGCCTCATGTACCTGTGTCACAAGGGCCTTTTTCTTTCCTCTCGCGGTACCACCGGTCTGCCCCTCCTTTAACCGAAGCTCGGTTAGCTTAGTGCACTCTGCCATATAGTGCCCAGGTTTCTTACAAAAATGACATAAACCTTTGGGAGCCCTTGGTCTGAACTCGTCGGTCTGATTTTTCTGCTCCCTCCCCCCATAGTTTCCGACCGGTTTCCGAGAATCCTTGTTCCTCCAATCGGTCGCAGTTGCCAAGGCTTGGCCACTCTTTCCTCCCCTTCGGATCTCAATCGTATTCTCCCGAACGAGAATCATCCCTACCACTGAGTTCCATATCCACCTTGAGTCTGGCAAGTCCTGCACACAGTTGACTATGTTCTCGAACTCATTGGGTAACTTCATCAGTAAACAGTTAACCTTTTCTTTTTCACTAAAATCTTTTCCCGCACTCTCTAGCTCTATGAAGAGTGTAGCAAGCTCATTGCAAAAATCCAACATCTTCCGCCCTTTGTATACATACTCCTTAACTTTCTGATCAGTCAACTGTTGTTGCTGAATCGTACCACTTCGGTACATCTCTATGAGAGCCATCGAAAGATCGGATGCCCTTTCTACCTTTAAATGAGGACAGGCAAGTCCTTGAGTGAGATGGCGTAGGATGAAGTGCTTTGTCGCCATATTGTTGGAGTCCTAGGTTTCAGTATCATTCTCCTCGTTCCTCGGAATAGGTGACATGAATGCCGAACTAGTTGTTATTGGTGTGGTCGCCTCTTTCTCCTTTCCTTTGTCCACCACCTCTCATTCTTTTGTTTCCTCCGTTGAAGGTGGATCCTCTTTTCTAGTGAATCTGCTTCCTCCAAACCCTAGAGGAATTCCAAGACTTGATGGAGGCCCGAACCGTCCACTCACTATCCCCCGAAACCTTTTTTCGCATAGAGCTCCTATCATCATACTTTCCCAGTATATGAAGCCAGTTACATTAAAGATTGGTACCCTAGAGGGAGGGCCCATAACCTGAAACTCTGAGACCTCCATAAGTCCTCAGAGTGGACAGCTTCCAAGAAGCCTCTAGGATAACCCTGACCCCTTTGTGTTTCAGAAAAAATAACTGCCACCCTTGCAGACAAAAACTCTGACCAACTTCACCCCTGTGAAGGCAAGACTCCCCTGAGTCGATAGCAAAAAGAATCTTTGAATTTGCTCCCCTGAGCAGTAAGTTATGGAGGGTCAAAGTTGACCTTTTGTACAGAAGCTCTCTGGGAGAGAGGGTCCTATCTTCTAATTTTTCTAAGTCCGATCTCTCTCACAGACTCTATCTACTGATGTACGGAGCCAATCAGATTTCATTTTCGTACACAAAAGTACAGTTGTCGGTGTACTTTATGTACGGCCATAGTACGACATGGCCTAAATGTCCACACGTGGTATGTCCGGATTCGCTCCCTTAATCCTCGGAGATGCCGCGATCCATTGTCATTCCGCCACGTGTCATCCAATGTGGCGATGACCACAAACCGCCGAAAACCTCTTCCGCGATCTCGGCGTTAATTTCGGCCGTCCGATTAAATTCATATTTAATCGTAGCCGTAATAAATACATGCGCGGTATTCATTTCACTAAAGTAATTCGCGATATTGGTTTCTTATTCGTACCGGAATCCGTACTTTTACATTTACTGGATATATGTCTCCCGTAATCAGTAATAGTTAAATGAACTTTTCTACGTATAAATGTTTAAATAATTATCAAACCCTATAATACGTAAGACTACTTCTAGACTTATCGGCTAAGGCTACTGGCTACCGGCATATGTCGGCCGGTAGGTACCAGGATCAAATCCTGTGGCCGGCACATATCTTTTAGTAAATTAAACCCCTAACTAAAATATATTTTCCCGTAAACCTCTAGATACCCTAAGTAGCCATGGCTCTAGCTCCCTCTCCAATTTCTCAGTGACTGCGACAAGTTTGAGAGTTCGAGAGAGAAGTTAGAGGTAGACTGCCTCGGCTTCTTTCTTATTTCTATTCAGACCTAGAAAATACTTTAAAAGACCATTAATTTCTACAGGTCACACCAATAGCAACCGGTTCGGCATTCATGTCACCTATTCCGAGGAACGAGGAGAATGATATTGATACCTGGGACTACAACAATATGGCGGCTAAGCATTTCATCCTCCGTCATCTTACTCACGGACTTGCTTCTCCCCATTTGCAGGTTGAGAGGGCATCCGATCTTTGGGTGGCTCTCATAGAGATGTACCGAAATGGTACGATTCAGCAACAACAGTTGGTTGATCACAAAATTAAAGAGTATGTATACAAAGGGGGAATATGTTAGATTATTGCAATGAGCTTGGTACACTTTTCATGGAACTAGAGAGTGCTGGAAAAGTATTTATTGAAAAAGAAAAGGTTAACTGTTTACTGATGAAGTTACCCGTTGAGTTCGAGAACATAGTCAACCGTGTGCAGGACTTGGCAAACTCAAGGTGGATTTGGAATTCAGTGGTAGGGATGATTCTCGTTCGGGAGAATACAATTGAGATCCGAAGGGGAGGAAAGAGTGGGCAAGCTTTTGCAGCTGGGACCGATTGGAAAAATAATGATTCCAAAAAAAAGATTCGAAATTATGGAGGGGAGGGGCACAAAAATTAGACCGAGGAGTTCGGACCAAGGACTCCCAAGGGTTTGTGCCATTTTTGTAAGAAACCCGGGCACTATATGGCTGAATGCACTAAGTAAACCGAGCTGCGGTTAAAGAAGGGGCAGACCGGTGGACCCTCGAGAGGAAAGAAAAAGGCCCTTGTGACACAGGTACATGAGGCGGAATCCGAGGACGAGGACGATGAACTCCTATTGGATGAGGAGTTAGAAGCGAAAAACGAGGTCGAAATTCCACGAAAGCAGAAATGTGCTTTCGGTGGATTGAAAGGTGAAGCAGGCAAGATAGTAGATTCAAGTGCATCCAAGTACATGTGTAAAGATAAACACCTGTTCACTAAGATAAGAGAGATTCCCACCGTAGAGATAGAGTACGGGGATGGGCGGATAGTCACTACTACTCTTGTAGGATCGGTAGATCTAAAAGTGTTAGTAGAAGGAAAGACATATATAGTTACATTCTCCAATGTATTGTTTATTCCGGAGCTGAACAAAAACCTCATCTCTACGTCTGTATTAGATGATAAAGGTTATGATACTAGCACTAGGAAAGGAGTCTTTACTGCTAGTTTTGAGGAGGAAGTCTATTTCATTGCTGAAAAAGGTAGCCATGGGATGTTTAGGTTGGTTTTAAGTAATGAAACGAAGAAACTTTATTATGCTGGTGTTCATGATATTATGATGTGGCATAAGAGGCTTGGGCATGTAAATCTAGACAAGTTAAGAGAGATGAAAAAGATGGGAGTGGTGGAAGGGATTAAGTTCAGTGAGAGTGATAATATAAGTGATTGTAGTGGATGTGCTCAAGGTAAAACACACAGATTACCCTTTCCTAAAACAGCCACCTATAAGGGAGAAAAAATTCTAGATCTAGTACACACAGATAATTGGGTACCGGCTAAAGTGCCCTCACCAGGGGGGAAGAGATTTATGATGACTATCACTGATGATTGATCTCGGTATTCCCAGGTGTATTTTTTGAAAAATAAGTCAAAGGCTCAGGAATGTTTTAAACAATATAAAGCATGGAGTGAAAAACTCTATGAAACCTCAATCAAGAGAGTAAGGAGTGACAATGGTGGAGAGTATACCTCTAACCGGTTTGAGGATTTTTTGAGAGAAGATGGAATGCAACACCAAAAGACAGTTCTTGAAAATCCTGAGCAGAATGGTGTAGCTGAAAGATTAAATAGAACACTGAGTGATAGTGCTAGGAGTATGCTGTTAGATAAGAAGATAGGAAAGAAGTTTTGGGCCGAAGCAATGAACTGTGCAAATTATCTCAAGAATAGAGTTCTTACTTCAGCAGTAAAAGGCCAAACACCCTATGAGAGATGGACAGGCCGAAAACCAGATGTTTCACACTTAAAGGTTTTCGGTAGTCAAGTGTTCAGTTTAGACACAGATAGGTCAAATTGCAAGTTAGACCCAAAAGGAAAACCAGGATATCTACTAGGATATCATGAAGATGTAAAAGGATACAAAGTCTATGATCTCAAAAGAGAGGATATTATCTTATTGAAGCATCTAGTGGTTATGGATGAAGGAAAATCTATAGATCACTTTAAGCATACAAAGATAGTCAAAATCAGATTTGAGTCAGAAAATTCTGATGACTTTGAGCTTCCTAACTATCCAGGATTTCAAGAAGATGATGATCTTGCAGGTACGGATCAGATCGAGAAGGACCCAAATGTGGAACCTCTAGTATTAACTCTAACTGAAGCAGAAGACGTGGTTGAAATCGACCCGGGATCGAGGGATAGAGGAGAAGTAGAAACTGTTTGGAAGAATCCAAGAGAGCCATCTATTCCGGCAACCGAGTTTGAGGGAGGAAGGAAAAGCAGCAAAAGACTGTCTTTATTATTTATTTATGTTATTTTATATATATGTTTGATATGCATTTTTTATGCATTTGTCCTAGGGTTTGTTTATGTCGATTATTCCATCAAACCTTAGATGATGTCATAGGGTTTATTTATAATGATTATTCCATAAAACCCTAAATGTTGTTTGTTGCGTATGTGTACGCATATGGAGGATGCATTTCATATGATTGTTCGTCGACCTATTTTTGCTTAGCTTTTTGCATGATAGTTTGGGTTGCTTTTGCGGTCTATTTTAGACCAAAGAACAACAAAACTCAACCCGGATAACACCATCGAGCGCTACAAGGCTCGGTTAGTGGCGAAGGGATATACCTAGAAAGAGGGAATTGACTACGAGGAGACTTTTGATCCGGTCGTCAGGTTTCTTTCGGTTCGGATACTTCTCAGTATGGCGGTAGCAGAAGACATGGAAGTGCATCAGATGGACATCAAGATGGCCTTCCTACATGGAGAGTTGGAAGAGGATTTTTTTTTGCGACAGCCCGAAGGGTTTGTGGAGCAAGGGGAGGAAAGCAAGGTATGCCGATTGATCAAATCTTTGTATTGGCTGAAACAGGCGCCTCGGCAATGGAACAAGAAGCTCAATGAGTTTCTTACAGGTTTGGGATATATTTTGATCAGCTCAGATCACTCAATTTATTTGTTTGAAGATGAGGAAGGAATTATTTTTATTGCAATTTATGTTGATGATTTGCTTGTTTTAGTAAATCTATGGATAAAATTAATGAGTTGAAAATTGATTTAAAAGGAAGATTTGAGATGAAGGATATGGGAGAAGCAAGGTATATTTTGGGAATTCAGGTAGAGAGAGACAGAGATAGAAAGATAATAAGATTAACTCAAAAAGAGGCCATTGGAAACATGTTAGAAAAATTCCAAATGGACAATGCTAATAGTTGTACCACTCCTATCGAATTAAAGAAGGGAAATGAGGGGAGTGAGGAAGAGGGAGTTATAATCTTAGATGATGAGGTAGGCCCGGAAGAGAAAATATTTTTGCAGACCATCCCTTATAGACAAATAGTGGGCAGCCTAATATATTTCATGAATTGTACCCGTCTAGACATAGCCGCAGCCGTAGGAGTACTAAGTAGGAGTCTGAATGCTCCCACTAAGAAAGATTGGGAGGCAGCTAAGAGAGTCCTTAGATATCTCTTAGGAACTTGAGATCTATGGTTGCATTTGGGTGGGAAAAATACTGACATCACCACTTAGAGTGATGCTAGCTATAGAGATGCTCCTACGAGGAGATGCACATCTAGATATGTATTGTACGTGGGTGATGGGGCTTGCTGCTGGAGCAGCAAGCAGCAAAAGGTCATTGCTCAGTCCACCATGGAGGCCGAGTACATGGCTTCTTGCTCTGCTGTAAAAGAATTAATGTTGGTCAAGTCTTTGCTTGGTGAGCCTGGTCATCTTAAGAGTGGTGTCCAAAAAGTGTTTTGTGATAATCAGGCTGCCATTGCCATTTCTACCAATCCTAAACATCACTTTAAAGCCAAACACATGGACATTAGACTTACCTTTGTTAGGGAGAAAGTAGAAAACAAGATAATCACTTTGGAGTATAAACCAGATAGTGAAATGGTAGCACATATGATGACCAAACCTGTTCCTTCCCCTAAACTAATTTTCTGTTAGGAGAAGTATGGTCTTAAAATAAAGAGTGATTAGAAAATAAGGGGAGTGTAGAAATAAAAGGTTATTTTAGTATTTTCTAGGTTTTGTAAAATGCAGAAAAGAGGCAGAGGCAGCCTGCCTCTAACTCCTCTCTCTAGCTCAAACATTTGACGCAGTCACTAAAAGATTGGAGAGGGAGATAGAGCCATGGCCGCCTATGCTATCCCGACGGGGACAGATATTAGGTTGGTAATTTTACCAAAATGAATTTGGCGGACCCACGGTTTGAACCTGGTACGTACCGTCTGTCAAAGTAGCCGGTAGCTTGTAGCCTTAGCCATCTAGTCTAAACCGAAGATATATGATATAGGGTTTGATAGTTATTTAAATGTTAACACGTAGGCTATTTCATTCAACTGGATATTTAGACATAGATACAGTTTGTAATATACGGCGTACGGAAAATCCGAAACGAATATCACGCATTTTAATTCAAAGGCGAAACAAATATTCGCAATTATTTATGACGGCCACGATTGTAATCCGGCTTAATCGGACGGCCACGAAGCATGCCAAGATTCCAGAATGGGTTTTCAACGGTTTGCGGACGATGTCACATCAATCGCCTCGTGGCGCAATCACATTTGATTACGGCATCTCCAGGGATTCCAGGAACGAATCCAAAAATGACATGTGTCGACTTGTTGGCTATGTCGTACAATGGCCGTACAAAAAGTACACTGACACTTGTACCTTTATTTACGATACACTATTATGATTGGTGCCGTACTTTAGTAGATAGAGTTTTAGAGAGAGATAGGACTTAGAAAAATTTTATAGATTTGACACCCTCTCGCAGAGAGCTTCTGTACAAAAGGTCAACTTTGACCCTTCATAACTTACTGCTCAAGGGAGCAAATTCAGAGATTCTTTTTGCTATTGACTCAAGGGAGTCTTGCCTTCACAGGGGTGAAGGTGGTCAGAGTTTTTATCTGCCAAGGTGGCAGTTATTCTTGCTAAAACACAAAGGGGTCAGGGTTATCCTAGAGGCTTCGTGTGAGCTGCCTTCTCTGAGGTCCTACCGAGGTCTCAGAGTTGCAAAAATGAGCGTTTTCTTTGAAAACACCTAATCAGACAGTCGACGTTGTCACCCAAAAGTTTGGAGAATCTTATCAAATCTATGGTAAACATGTTTAAAAAAATAAATAAAAAAAAACTACGGCCTTGTACGAAAATGCACTTTTTATAGTAAACTACCTCACTTTTCGACTGATGGAGGTTCACCCTAAGGGTGAAGTTCCATTAGGAAAAAAATGAGGTTGTTTATTGAATGGCGTACTGTCTCGTACAGCGCCGTACCATTTTATTTTTTTGTCGAAAAAACAAGGTTAAGGAATGATCAATTTCCTTCTCCAAGGTTATGAGCGTAAACATATACCGTCAGATGTAGAATCAAAGACGCCATCGGTCGAACCTTTCAATTTGCAACAAGTGACATGAAGGAGGTCAATTTTAAGAGCCTGAACGTAAAGCATTGTGCCGCGCGTTAAATTTTAAAAATATCTACGATGAACACGTGATCGGGTGGCTACACGTTGCATAGGCCATGTGCCTTTTGCCTGGGTGGATGCGAGGCCACCGGAAGCCGTGAGAAAATCTTTTACGTAGGATATTCTTTCACGCTCTTGTTGCCATCCACTAACCATTTTGACATTTTCATACGCTTTTATAAATTTTAAGTTTTGTCCGCCAGTAAATTTAATTGAATGCCTCGTACGAGTCACTTTTTACCTTCGCTAGTACAAATATAAGGCCACACTTTGTTGTTAAAGATTCTATATAGATTCGCACGATCTTAATAGTCTCTTACTTGGAGCTAACCAACATGTGCCACGCAAAAAGATAGTCGGTTACTGACCCGACAGAATGGAACGAAGGCTTCAGTAAACATATTTTTGAAGTTTAGTGACACCGCCTAATGGAACCACGGTCTAACTGTACGGCCCCATGTACTTGTACCTTAGCGAACTTACTTTGTTTTTTAGCGCGGATCCGGCGGACTTCGATTTCAGGTGTCTTTATGTGTTTACTCGATATTGTTACTTAACTTTGTGACGATTCTATTCGTCGACAGTGCCCGTGACAACTGTCAACGTGTACAATCTGTCTTGCCGCACCGTATTTTTCGAAATTTTTTGAAGCGTCGCAAGACACATCGTCATTTTTGAAACGATTTGGTTTGTCGCATGTCATTGTGAAACTCTGAGACCTCCATAAGTCCTCAGAATGGACAGCTTCCAAGAAGCCTCTAAGATAACCCTGACCCTTTTGTGTTTCAGCAAGAACAACTGCCACCCTGGCAGACAAAAACTTTGACCGACTTCACCTTTGTGAAGGCAAGACTCCCTTGAGTCGATAGCAAAAAGAATCTCTGAATTTGCTCCCCTGAGCAGTAAGTTATGGAGGGTCAAAGTTGACCTTTTTGTACAAAAGCTCTCTATGAGAGAGGGTCCTATCTACTAATTTTTCTAAGTTCTATCTCTCTCACAGACTCTATCTACTGATGTACGGAGCTAATCATATTACACTTCCGTACACAAAAGTACAGCTGCCGGTGTACTTTCTGTACGGACATTGTACGACATGCCCTAAATGTCGACACGTGGTATATCCGGATTTGCTCCCTTAATCCTAGGAGATGCCGTGATCCAATGTTATTCTGCCACGTGTCATCCAATGTGGCGACGACCAAAAATCGCCGAAATCCTTTTCCGCGATCTCGGCATTCATTCCGGCCGTCCGATTAAATGCACATTTAATCGTAGCCGTAATAAATACCTGCGCGGTATTCGTTTCGCTATTTGAAACAAATGCCGGTACATGTTTCTTGTCCGTACCTTGATTCGTACTTTTACATTCCTAGATCTATGTATCCCGTAAACAGTTTCAGTTAAATGAATTATCATACGTGGTAATGTTTAAATAAATATCAAACCATATACTATGTATCACTAATTCTAGACTTAACGGTTAAGGCTACCGGCAAACGGCTGTTTACCGTCTAGCAGATACCAGGACCAAATCCTGGTCGCAGCATAAATCCTTTTAGTAAATAAACCCCTAACGGTAAATAAACTAATATATTTCCCGTAAACCTTTGGAGAGCTTAGGTAGCCATGGCTCTAGCTTCCTCTCCAATTTCTCAGTGACTGCGACAAGTTTGAGAGTGGGAGAGAGAAGTTAGAGATAGACTGCCTCGGTATGTTTCTATATTTCTATTTAGACCTAGAAAATACTTAAAAACGGACCATTAATTTCTACACATTGTGTGATATCGTAGACGTACAACCTTGCAGCCGTGGCTGTACGACATGCCTTTGCTAAAACCTCTCCTGTCCGCGCGCCATGACTTGGCAAATTTTTCACCTTCGCAAATTTTTCACCTTCCTATGAAATGACACTCCAGCCTCAAGACCCCTACAAAAAAAAATCGTACAAGGTGCATGCGGACAAAAACGAACAGCCTTGTATTTTTCTCAATCGTTAAAAACGTTTGAAAACTTTTCACACGTGGGAATATGTTTTTCTATTTGTGTAATCGGTTATACTTTGCTAAAAACACATTGCCGATGTGGTTTATGATAAGTTTGAAAGTGACGTGACAATGGGCCGAAATAACACAAGACGACAAATTTTCGTACATTCTAAGTTCGAGAATGACGCAAATCGTACTCTACAAATTTGCGATTTCTTCGCACGGTTTCAACTAAGGCTGTACGGCGCTAAGTTTTAAAGGGAAAACGACACAAAAAAAACCCATACTTAGCCACATGGGGTCGTATCCTAAGTCTGCAGAGGCCTAGGTGGGGTCTCCATCAGGGTTTGCCAGTATTATGTACGAACACATTTACTAGCAGTTGATTTCAGGACGAGTTGCCATCTTGTCGTTCCAATAAACTAAATTTTGCATACGTGTTTCGTATTGAGTGGTACCATGTAGGTTGAAGTGTAGATACTGTCAAAGATTTCCCAACCGTGTGATCTAAGTTAAGTTTTGTACTCACATACTATGTCATTGTACAAACTATGCGTACTTTATCATTGTACAAATAATACGTACTATGTTATTGTATGACTGAACTCTCCTCCTTTTGGAGACTAGCGGTGGCCTTCCATTAGCGAAAAAGTGGGGTTTTTTACTGAGGGCCGTACAATTTCGTACAGGTCCGTACCATTTTTTTTTTTGAAGGAAAACATCATTACGGAAAATGCCCCAAGGTTGTAGGCGTAAATTCGGATCGTTGGATGCTATTACACTTTTTATCCGTGACGCCACATCACTAACCATACAATTTGTAAAGACTGTGTACATGGAGGATAATTCTCGAAGACTCAACGAAAATAGGCCATGTGGAAAAGTGAAAAAAAATCCTCAAAGAGCGTGCGCGTATGTGCGTACACGTCGCATGGGCCATGTCCTTTCCGCCAGGGTGGCTACCAATCCGGCGAAATTATCCCATCACGCTCCCACCATCAAAGTTTGCTGCCGCCTTTTTGTCGTTCCGTTTTGAAATTTTGGGTATTACATTTAATGCCCTATGTAAGAGTCATTAATTAACTCCGCCGGTACTTATATTACCTCCGCTGGTACAGATATTACCTCCGCTTATATAAGTATTGCGTTCAAATATTGCACTCGAAGATTCTTTTAAGATTTCAAGCATTGAATATTAATTTATGTGTTACCAACGAGAATGAGCCACGCAAATAAAAAGTGGATTACTGACTCGACCTAATGGAAGGCACGCCCTTCAGTAAAAATTTTCCGTACAATTACTGAAGCGCCAAATGGAAGGCCACCCTAAGGGTATGGCTACATCAAACGAAGAGTGAGGTTTAATACATAATTATATACTTGCCCGTACCATTCCGTACTATATTTTCGTGAGTTTCTTGAAAACAACATTACAGAAAATAACATTATGATTATCCAAGTATCCAAGATAAAACATCAACCGTCCGATTACATTTTGGTCTTTATATGCGAAGCAATCGCTCCATGAGCCTATGTAATGGTGAACCCACCTCGCGGAGGTGAATTCATCATTACAAAACCAGCCAACTTGCTACACCTTGAGGATAGACACGTGCGTGGATGAAAAATGAAATTTTTCACACGTCCCCAAAGACACATGCATTCGGACAAGGTGACCGTGAAAATCTTTGCCGAAAAGAAATACGATTTTTCCCTGAAAGTCAGTAGAGTGCAAGAGATCTCTGAGGTACATTGACGCGGTACACTTGCGAGGTACACGTACGTAATATGCAAGTACGGATTTCCATACGAAAATGGTCGGTTTCCAAATCTTTGACAATTTTAGAGATTTGATTCAACTAACGTGGAACCACTCAAATCAAAACACGTATGTAAAATCTTATTTACACAAGATAGGCGATCTAACCGAGGCCTCTGTAATACAGAAAAACTGTGTCCGTACTATTACAAAGACCTCCTCATATAACCGTACCCTAAAAAATAGGCACGGCAAATGAGGGAGGTGAAAGGAAGTCAAAAGGAGAGTGACGGACTGACGTGATACCTCCCGGCAAAGATTTTCTGTTGTATTGCGGCCCCGATGCAAAAAGTGAACAGATCTGCGGACGGAATTCCTCCAAGAGAAGAATCAGGGTCACGTCACGTGTCACCAATTGAGGAGATCTAGGATTCTACATAGGGAAACCGAAATTTTTGCTGCAATGAAGGTTGAGCACGTGTGGACTGTGAAAAAAAAAACAATTTTGATGTGGTTCGTACATTCTTGACGGTATCACATATGTACAACAACTACACCGTGAATCGTTATTAGCCTTATGTACGCTATATCGGCACCCCAAAACTTTGACATTGATACCTTAAATATAATAAATTACACTATTTAAGGACGTGGACCATAATCTGCCACGTCTCTTGGCACTAAATTAGTATGAATGACGCTAATTTTTTCTTTACACCAATAATTTCTATACGCTAATAACGATTCAAGGTGTACTGTTGGAAACAGAAAAAAAGTTGAGATTTCACATCTAAAAATAATAAAACAAATTTGTAAACGTAGATTTTATTGGGTGCTAGCGCTAACGTCAACTTGAAATTGCTCCAATCCATCGAATCGCGTCATTTGATTCGTCGGCTGAGGGCTATTTTTTTTTCTTCCGATATATTTTACTACCGTATCAAATTTTGAAGTCAATGCGTACTGCATTGTGTATCAATACTGTAGTAAAAATGTATTCCGTACATTTTTGAAATGAATGTATGAATGTTATTTGAATTGTCCTCGATATACAGCACTATGTTATTTGAATTGTCCTCGATATACATCACTATAGTACAGTACACCGTGAATCGCTATTAGTGTTCAAAACGCTAATTCGGCGCCCCCAAATTTTGACCCAAATTCTTAAATAGAGTTAATAATTCAAAAAAAAAATAACTTTATTTTAAGTACCATAGTTATTAGGGTTTATAAGCGGGTTAGTGGCGTTTTAAATAGTGTGGCGTACGGATTGTTCTGTTCTGTATCATTAATAAGTTTAAAAGTACAAAAAAAAAGTTTAATACAGTCACGCGCGCATGTGAATGTGCACTCAAAACACGTGTGACAAAAAATGTGTGACATTACACGATTCTCGGTGTAGAGTTAACATTTAACTGCGTGAAAAGTGTCGGCACGTGTGGATGTTAGAATCACACGACGGCGTACGATTTCGTCCATTTTATGCGTGCAAAGATCTCAATCGCTAACAATTATTACATGGAAAATCCGAAATTAGAGTTATTGATAAATTAGAGTTAATTTTTTTTTATAAAAAATAAAAATCCCAAATTAGCGTTAATAATGCTAATTGTTTTTTAACCCTTATTATTTCATAACCCTAATAGCGATTCACGGTGTAGTAATGATATACTGTCAAACATTTGTAAAGATTCATTACAGTACACCGCCAATCGTTATTAGTGTTTATTAATTTTTAGTGTTAAAAATTAATTAGCGTTACTAACGCTAATTTGAGTTTTTCAAGATTTTGAAAAAAAAGTTTACTCTAGTTGATCCATAACGCTGATTCGGGTACAACATATCTGCCATCAAGATCTTCACGGTAAAATAGGTAAAAGTACAAAATTTGACAAATCGTACATCGTCGCTTTTTTTACTCTAATTTATTCATAACTCTAATTTGGGTTTTTGCTGTGTAATTAATATGTGATCGATATCTTTACACTAAAATAGTTACATCGCATTCCGCCTTTTATTCTGAGCGGAATTTTACGTGCAATCGCGATTATATTAATCCATATTTCGTACTTTTTTATTTAACAAGGTACCATTTTGTGCGGGTTGACACGTTCCTACATCAAACTATTCAAGAAGATCATAAAATATAATTATTACCGCTAATTCACCAGAACCTTAATTAACGTAAAAAAAAAATATTGTTATTAATCCTATTTCAGGTTTTAGGGTCAAAATTTGAGGGCGTCGATATAGCGTTAATAACGCTAATAATAGTTCAAGGTGTACAGTACACCTTGAATCGTTATTATAGTTATTAACGCTATATCGACGCCCCCAAATTTTGACCCTAAAACTTGAAATATGATTAATAATATTTTTTTTTACGCTAATAAACGTTTTGGTGAATTACAATTAATAATTCTAATTTATGATCATCTTGAATAGTAAGGTGTACTGACGTGTCAAGCTTTAACAAGATTCCCTAACTCTTAGAAAATCCCATAACTACAACCACTCACAACCACACATTCCATCCATTAGAAAATACACATTGATATTGGAAAACAGTCACATAAAGGATGAACTTTTAATTAGAAGAAGCTTTTGTCCACATAACATTCAGCTTAGTCTCTTGCCCTCTTAGCTCAATCCTTCATTTATAGTATTTTTCCAACTGCCCTCCACTCTTAAGTAATTCGATCTCTTAACTACTATAACACTAATAGTTAGTAAGAGATTTCAAAACAAAAATTCCATTTCTCCAATTTGGTATTATTCGCTCAGGACCATAACCAGTCAAGAATTTCCACAATTTTTCCAATGGAAAAGATGCCTACTCTTGTTTTCGATTTCACTATTTATCCATCATGGCCCTGAACCAGCCAGGCCAGAGTCAATTTTCTGTTGAACAGGTTTTCACCTGAGCTAATCATTGATCAGCTGCGACTACGACTGACCAATGCAAAAGTGTGCAAAACCTTTGACTAACTATGTAGCATTTCTAATGAATCAAACGTTCCCTTTCACTGCGTAACATTTACATGCAAAAGTGCGAGCGAATTGAAACGCGACTTCACACGTTCGCCGTCACAAATTTCACGCGCGGAACTACCTACATAATTTACATAATATGACTTATGGCGTTTCGTACTAAATTGTAGGAAACTAACCATTACGCGTACCAAAATACTTGTTGATTCTTTTAGTATTTTATAAAACCTACGCCTAAAATTCCGCTTCTAATTTGACCCTGTTGAAAAGAGGTAATTAATAGTTCACTTCCCTATTTTAGTTTTGTTTTAAAGAAAGAGAGTGAGGATCAAAGGCGCGCCATGGCTGCCGCCATATTTAGAAAGTGGCAGTTTTTGCAGTTAAGGGTATTTTGGCTAAAATGATGCCTAGTACTAGATTTGAACCTGTGACCTCTAGATTCTATGTAGCCTAACGCCTTAACCATTAAGGCGTTACGAAACGATACACGTGACGGGTTTCATAAATATATAAACATTAACGAAACAGCTAATTAACAGCAGACTAACCAAAATGAGCAATTTCTGCATGTACGCGAATCTGAACCGTGTAAAATATGTTTTGATCGGACGGCCGGCATTATAGCCGCCACGCGAAGTGAGCTTTTCGGCGGCATACGGATATAGCGTCACGCGGTGCCACGTGGCGCCACATTATTTGATACCGGAGAAGATGGGAGGAGGAACCATGGCTTCCGATATGACAGGTGTCACCTTGTAGACCTTGTCGTACAATAGTTGTACAATAAGTACATCGCCCATTGTACCTTCTTGTACTTTATAGTGTTCCTATTGGACTAGGGTTTAATAGTAGGTAGTCGTGAGTAGGCAGACCGAGACTTAGTAATATTTAGGTACCTCTCTCTCTAAGAGAGCTTGTAACTATAAAGGTCATCTTTGACCAGCCATAACTTACTGCTCAAGAAACCGGGACACTATATGGCAGATTGTGTCAGACTTGCAGATCTTCGACTGAAAGATGGTCAAGGAACCTCAAAGGACGGAGGAAAGAAAAAGGCTTTCCTGACTCAAGTTCTTGATGAGGAAGTGGAAGAAAAAACTGAACCTGAAGAGGAGCTTGAGGAGCTTGTCCTTAATCCGAAAAACACTGAAAAGCATGTCGACATTCCACGGAGACAAAAGTGTGCTTTCGGAGGTAAGAGGGATCCACCCGAGGATGGGTGGATCATAGACTCAGGGGCTTCAATGCATATGTGCAAAGATAAGCGGTGGTTCACTAAACTGAGAAAGATCCCAACAGTTGAGATAGAGTACGGAGATGGTAGAGTAGAAACCACAAGTCTTGTTGGAACTGTTGACTTGAAGGTTCTAGTTGATGGAAAGGCCTCAATTGTAACACTCTCAGACGTTCTTTATATTCCACAACTTAGCAAGAACCTAGTCTCAACAGCTGTCCTAGATGAAAAGGAGTTTGAAACAGGAACTAGGAAAGGAATCTTCACAGCAAGCTTTGATAATGAGGTTTATTTCATAGCTGAGAAGGGCAGTCAAGGAATGTTCAGAATTGTACTTTGCAATGAAAAGAGTGTTCTCTACTCGTGTGCAAGTGAGATGATGCTTTGGCATAAAAGGTTGGGGCATGTGCATCTAGATAGATTAAAGAAAATGAAGAAAAAGGGAATAGTGGAGGGTATTACTTTTGAAGATGATGAGACCTTTGATGATTGTAGTGGATGTGCCCAAGGGAAGATTCATAGACTTCCATTTCCAAAGGCAACCACATTTAGGAGAGAGAAAGTATTAGATCTAGTTCACACTGATGTTTGGGGACCTGCTAGGTATGCCTCACATGGGGGGAAAAGATGGATGTTAACTATCACAGATGATTGGTCTAGATACACGAAGGTATACTTTCTTAGACATAAGTCAGAGGTATTAAGATGTTTCAAAGAGTATAAAGCATGGAGTGAAAAGCTACATGAAACCTCAATAAAAGAGATAAGAAGTGATAATGGGAAAGAATACACCTCAAGGGATTTTGAAGAATATCTTAAAGAAGAAGGAATTCATCATGAGAAAACTGTTCCCTATAATCCGGAACAAAATGGAGTAGCAGAAAGAGTGAATAGAACTTTAGGAGATATGTCCAGAAGTATGTTAAGTGATAAGAGGATAGGGCTGCAGTTTTGGGCTGAGTCTATGAACTATGCTAATTTCATCAAAAATAGAGTCCTAACTTCAGCAAATAAGGAGGAAACTCCGTATGAGAGGTGGACAGGAAGAAAGCCTGATTTGTCTAGTTTGAGAGTGTTCGGAAGTCAAGTCTACAGTTTGGATTCCGATAAGACTAAATGGAAGTTAGAGGGAAGAGGGAAACCAGGATATCTTGTAGGATATGATGAGAGCACAAAAGGATACCGAGTGTATGACTTGAAAAAGAGAGATATAATTTTGGTAAAACACATAGTGGTGATGAATGAAGAGAAGTCCATTGATCCATTCAAATATAATAAGGAAGTCAAAATCAGATTTGAAACGGATCAGTTTTCTGACTTTGACTTTGAAAATGAAGAGAAGGAAGAGGGAGAAAAAGAAAAATCTGCAGATCTACCAAAGGAGAAAGAGGAAAGGACAACATCCGAGGCAACGCCACAATACGAAGTGGAAACCGATGAGGAACTTGATGAGACACCGGAATTGGAAGATAGGGAAGCTGAAAATTTCCCAAAACGAAACCCAAGGATGCCTTCCATACCGGCGTCCGATTTTGAAGGGGGAAGAAGAAGTAGTAAACGACTTCAAGAAAGACAAGTAAATAACCAACTCACAAAGATGTCTCACCCAGATGAACCTCAAACATACTTAGAAGCCATAAACACTCGAGAAAGTAGCCGGTGGATCACAGCTATAAATGAAGAAATGGCCTCTATCATGGAAGCCAATACATGGGAGTTGGTAGATTGTCCACCGGACCGAAAACCGATCGGATGTAAGTGGGTGTTTAAACTTAAATTAAACCCGGATAATACCATTGAGAGGTACAAAGCTAGGTTAGTTGCAAAAGGTTATGCACAGAAAGAGGGTTAGACTACGAAGAAACCTTTGCACCTGTAGTCAGATTCCCTTCTGTTAGAATCCTTTTAAGTATAGCCGCAGCGGAGGATATGGAAATCCACCAGATGGATATTAAAACTGCCTTTTTGCGCGGAGAGTTGGAAGAAGAAATTTACATGAGGCAACCGGAAGGATTTGTGGAAAGTGGGGAAGAAAACAAAGTTTGCAAACTGATAAAATCACTCTATGGGCTTAAGCAAGCCCCGCGACAGTGGAATATAAAGCTCGACGAATTTCTGACCGGTTTGGGGTATATCAGAATTAGTTCAGATCACTCTATATATTTATTTGAAGATGAGAATGGAGTGATATTTATTGCTATTTATGTGGATGATTTGTTGGTCTTAAGCAAGTCCTTAGATAAATTTAACAAACTAAAACGGGATCTTAGAAGCAGTTTTGATATGAAAGATCTTGGCGAAGCAAAGTACATTTTGGGAATTCAGATGGAGAGAGATAGAGGGAATAGAATTATAAGACTCACTCAAAAAGAAGCAATCGGTAATATGCTAGAAAAATTTCAAATGGAGAAAGCAAACGGATGTACTACTCCCATGGATTTGAAGAAAGTGAGTGAGGGGAGTGAAGAGGGAGGAATATTCATCATTAATGATGAGATGGACGAGATAAAAAGAAAATTTATGGAAAATATCCCTTATCGGCAGATTGTAGGCAGTTTAATTTATTTTATGAACTGTACCCGTCCGGATATAGCTGCAGCTGTAGGTGTCCTTAGTAGAAATCTAAATGAACCAAGAAAGAGAGATCGGGAGGCTGCCAAATGGGTGATGAGGTATCTGGTGGGGACAAGGGAATTATGGTTGCATTTGGGAGGGGAGCACACTGACATCACCACTTGGAGTGATGCCAGTTATGGAGATGTGCCTTTAAGGAGGTGTACGACTGGATATGTGTTGCAAATTGGATCCGGTGCATGTTGTTGGAGTAGCAAGCAACAAAAAGTAGTTGCTCAGTCCACTATGGAGGCTGAATACATGGCTTCCTGTGCTGCCACCAAAGAATTAATGTGGGTTAAATCTCTTCTTGAAGAACTTGGGTTCATGAAGTCTGGAACTCAAAATGTTTTTTGTGATAATCAAGCTGCTATCTCGATTGCAGCTAATCCGAAACATCACTTCAAAGCTAAGCATATGGATATTAGACTAAGCTTTGTCAGAGAGAAGGTAGAAAATAAAATTATTAAACTGGTTCATAAAACTGATAGAGAAATGATTGCAGACATGATGACATAAGCAGTGCCTTCCCCTAAGTTGATTTATTGCAGAGAAAACTGTGGATTAAAATTGAAAAGTGACTAGAAATTAAGGGGAGTGTTGAAAAGAGGTAATTAATAGTTCACTTCCCTATTTTAGTTTTGTTTTAAAGAAAGAGAGTGAGGATCAAAGGCGCGCCATGGCTGCCGCCATATTTAGAAAGTGGCAGTTTTTGCAGTTAAGGGTATTTTGGCTAAAATGATGCCTATATCTAGATTTGAACCTGTGACCTCTAGATTCTATGTAGCCTAACGCCTTAACCATTAAGGCGTTACGAAACGATACACGCGAAGGGTTTCATAAATATATAAGCATTAACAAAACAGCTAATTAACAGCAGACTAACCAAAATGAGCAATTTCTGCATGTACGCGAATCTGAACCGTGTAAAATATGTTTTGATCGGACGGCCGGCATTATAGCCGCCACGCGAAGTGAGATTTTCGGCGGCATACGGATATAGCGTCACGCGGTGCCACGTGGCGCCACATTATTTGATACCGGAGAAGATGGGAGGAGGAACCATGGCTTCCGATATGACAGGTGTCACCTTGTAGACCTTGTCGTACAATAGTTGTACAATAAGTACATCGCCCATTGTACCTTCTTGTACTTTATAGTGTTCCTATTGGACTAGGGTTTAATAGTAGGTAGTCGTGAGTAGGCAGACCGAGACTTAGTAATATTTAGGTACCTCTCTCTCTAAGAGAGCTTGTAACTATAAAGGTCATCTTTGACCAGCCATAACTTACTGCTCGGGTGAGCCTGCTCGGGTGAGCAAATTCAGTGATTCTTTTTGCGTTTGACTCAAGGGAGTCTTGTCCTCACAAGGGTGAGAGTGGTCAGAATATTTGTGTGCCTGGGCGGCGCTTATTCAGCGGGAAAGTAGAAGGGGCAAATATTATCCTAGAGGCTTTACATAGGCTGCTCATTCTGTGGGTCAATGGAGACCACAGAATTTCAGACCCTTAACGCGCTACACGAACACAAACTTGTTATTTTGACCTTGTGGTGTCACCTAAACATACTAATCGCTATAACTTATAGAATACAATTCCAAATCGTGTGATTCTTTCGCGGACATTTACCAAATTCAAAAATTTACATCCTAAGAACTTAATCACCTATTTATGAACAAGTTTGATCCCTTATTACTGTTACATCATCCCCTCCTTTATTTTAACTTACCTTAGTTAAAACACATTTTACTCTCAAGGAGGGACTTCTATATCATTATCCCTCCAATATCTTTGTAAAAACTCAAAAATTTCATCCTCCAAAGTCAACTCATCTTCTGGTCTTCCTAGATAATGCACATGCCAGAATAAGTATTGCTGACTTTAAAACGTTGATTAACCCAATCGATTACCCATCTGTGAACCTGAGGTTCTACAGTTATTGAAAGATCTAATTCCAATTCTCCTTCAGTTGGTCGAAGATTTGTTGGTTTCAAGTGAGTGATATGTATCACTAGATGAATTTTTGTTGAAGGAGGAAAGGCAAATTTGGCAACAACTGACGATATCATCTCGATTACAATAAATGGTCCGATGTACCGAGAAGCGAATTTCCTCATAAAATCCGATTGTCCCTCGATCTTGCACCTATAATGTGTTGTAGAAAGTCAAACTCTGTCACCTGTACTAACCACCCAATCACCCCGTTTGCGATTAGCATTTAATTATTGCCTCGTTTGTGCCTCTACTAATGCATCCAGGACTGTTATCCAAACTATTTGAATGTATTCCTAAAACTCCGTTCCAAAACCTATGTTCACTTGAGTGACCCCTTGTTTTTAAATTTAATGCTTCTCAGGGTTGACATCAGTATGCAACTTCAAACGGTGAGAATCCTGTACTAGCATGTTTACATCTATTGTATGCAAATTCCATTAATGGCAATTTAGATTCCCAAGCGTTATGAACTCCATTGGAAACAATCTTAAATATTTTTTCCATTGTGCGGTTCATTCTTTCTGTCTGCCCATCGGTCTGAGGATGATTAGAGGTACTCGTTTTTCATTCAGTACCTAATTTTTGTTGCAATTCTTTCCAAAATGCAGATGTTAATTTAGAATCTTTATCACTAACTGTAGACAGAGAAACCCCATGATGCATAACCACGTTGTCAAAGTATAACTTTGCAATATATAGAATTGAATGAGTGTTTTTGCAAGGGATAAAGATTGCCATTTTACTGAACCTATCGACTACGACCATGATATTATCATTTAATTTAGATGTAGCTCGCAACATAACAATAAAATCCATACTGATAGACTCCCATGGTCTTTCGCCGATATCTAAAGGTTTTAAGGGACCTTTAAGTTTTTGGCTATTAGGTTTACTATGTTGGCAAGGGACATAAATTTCCACATGTTTAGACACCTCCTTTGCCATCCTTGGCCAAAAGAATGTACTCTACAACCGACTTAGAGATTTTTTCCGACATAGATGTTATAATACTTATGGGTTTCATGTAAAAGTTGTTTTTTTAAGTCTCCCACTTCGGGAATGCATAACCTATCCATTATTCGCAAATACAGTAACCCGCCCTCTATTATTTAGTTTTTGACATGCCTCTCATTCAATGGGCCTGAAATCCCTCGGAAATATTCTTTTCAAATTACAGCAAAATAGGGATCTTTATCATAACAATTTCTAACAGCATCTAAAAACAATTCATCCTGAACCATCACACTTATTTCAAAACACCTGCTTAAAAGATCTACCACTACACTTATTTTTCTGAAATATGTTTGACGCTAAATTTGAAATATGACAATTTGTGCATCCACCTAAACTGTTTGTCAGTCATAATCTGTGCATCATCTAATTTTGTAGATAAGAAATTGCTTTATTATCACAATGAACTGTGAATCTTTTAGTATGCAAATTACAACGTCATTTCACCACTTTCTGAACAATTGCAAGTTATTATTTTTCTTGAGCTGGATAATTTTTCTCAGCGTCATTGAATTTCTTGGACTCAAAAGCAATAGGATGAAAATGTTTACCAACTTTTTGACTTATAACTGCACCTAGACCTTTATCAATTGCATTTGTAGTGATCATAACTTGAAATTCAAGATACACAAGTGTAGGGGCAGGGGTCAAATTCCCTTTTATTTTTTCGAACGTCTTCTCCTTATCGACTTCCCGTAGAAACGTCTCATTCTCTCGTACTAAATCCATCAAAGGTGCGACAATCATACTGGAGTTCTTGATAAATTTCCTGTAACAAGTGACCACTCCCAAAAATGATCTAACTTCCGTGACATTAGTAGACTGCTTCCAATTTTTTGAAATTGAGGATACACAAGAGTAGTGGCAGAGGTCAAATTCTTTTTTATTTCTTCAAACGCCCTCTCTTGATCGACTTCTCGTAGAAACGTCTCTTTCTCTCGTAGTAAATCTATCAAAGGTGCGACAATCATACTGAAGTTCTAGATAAATTTTATGTAATAAGTGGCCAATCCCAAATATGATCTAACTTCCGTGACATTACTAGGCTGCTTCCAATTTTGGATTGCAATTATTTTGGATGGATGTGTTTTAACACCTTCCCTACTAACTATATGTCCCAAAAATAAATTTTCACCTTTAAGAAAACTGAATTATCGCAATTTTCCATACATTTTTTTTCCCTTAACCTTTCTAACACTCCCATTAAATGATTTACAAGTTGTTCTTTAGATTCATAGTAAATTAGAAAGCCAACTTTAAACACTTGAACAAACTCATCTATATAATGTGAAAAGGTTTCGTTCATTAGTCTTTGGTAAGTAGGCGGTGCATTCGTTAAGCCAAATAACATCATTATCCACTCAAAATGACCGGTTCTAGTTTTAAAGGCATTATTATCAACATCCTCAGTTCCTTGGTATCTGATTCGAGCCACTACGCAATTCAATCAAAAAAAAAATTGTAATACCTTTCAAGCAATCTATCAAATTAGATATTAGTGGTAACGTATACTTATCCTTCGTTGTAATCTTGTTTAGACTACGATAGTCGACACAATTTCTCAACGTTTCGTCATTCTTTTTGACAAATAGGACTGGCGCTCCGTATGGTGATTTGCTGGGCTGAATATGTATTTTCTCCAAAAGCTTTTTGATTTGTTTTTTTAACTCCTCTTGCTCAAAGAAACTGTGCTTATAAATTCCCGTGGCAGGAGGATTATATACACGTTCCTAGTTAATAACATGTTCCACATCTCGGGAAGGTGGCCTTTCGAGGGTAAATCACTTGGGAAAACATCTCGAAAGTAAAAAATGAAATCTTTAATAGCAACATAAGTTGTATTAATGTCCGTTACAAAATCAGATTTTAGTTTTTCAAGATTCAGAGTGGTGTCTGATTTAGGAATGACATGAATGTTAGTGTTTTCCCCCCCCCCCCATTCATCAAAAACTGTCTTAGTTACTAATAACAAGAAAGCATGATTTAATTTATCTTTTAAGTGATTTTTAAATTTTTTAGCAGAAATCAAACCGTCCATACCCTAGTTATTTATGTGATTTCTATGCGGTTTCTTTGGAGGTAATGATTGCAAAACCTTCCAATCATTTTTAGATATTATTTTCAAGGTGTTAGTTTCCCTATTAATTTGATGATTATGTTCTGTTTACCAAAGCTTTCCCAGTATTAGCTCCTAACTTCCCAAATTCATTATTTTACACACAAATTTCATTTTATAACCCTGGATATCAACTTCTATAGTGTTGGTTTGTAAATCTAGTGTGGACTTATTATCATATGCCACCTGAACATGTAAAGGTTTTCAACTTCTATTGTGTTGGTTTGTAAATCTAGTGTGGACTTATTATCATATGCCACCTGAACATCTAAAGGTTTTTCTCTTATGACTGTAGGAATTTTATTTTCCTCTACCAACTTATGTGAAATAAAATTATAAGTTGCACTTAAATATACTATAACTCTTAATGGTTTTCCTTCCACTAAAGACTCTAATATGATCAAACATTGTCTATTGTTTTCGTTACTTAACTGTTCTAATATAAGGATTGTTCAAACTATAGAGTATAGTCAACATCATATTAAATTCAACTATTCTAGCCTTCCCATTCATTAATTTCCCCTTCTGAGGTAACTCTTTAATCTCTAGATTTGGTTGACTAATCTGAGGACTTTCACCTAGTCTTTTCCGTTTTCCACCTCTTAGGCTTCATGTTCAACTACGTATAATGCAATATCTTCCTGAAGACCTTTTCTCACATCTACTACTTTAATATATTCTTTTTGAATACAGTCATTAGCGTAATGATATAGATCTCCACATTTGAAACAAGTGACTTTCTTTTTAGGTTTTGTGCATTCTTTGTTGAAATGTCTCTCATCTCCATAGTTATAATAATGATAAGATTATGAGTGATAGCGGGAGTGATAAGATTAGGTTTCTGAGCATTAATGCTCGGTTTAGGACTCTTAATGTATCCCCCTCTATTTTGAAATTTGTTTTATGTATTAACAATGTATTAACAATTTGTCCACCACTGTGATTCATTTTGAAAATATTATTCGTATTTAAAAAACCTGCATTCAAACCCTCTTCCTCAAATTCCCTTTTACCCCACTGTGATACTTCATTGAAATTACCCCTTAGTGTTCTAGTTTGCCGGTTATTACTCAAACTGATCCTTTAATTCCAATGCTTTGTCCTGTAATTCTTTTAAATTATTGAATTTTTAATGTTTCAGTTCTGATTTCAGTATAAGATTCAGATAATTTAAGAAATGCAACTTAGCCATTTCATCAGTCAAACTCATGACATGAATAATGGATGAATCAAATTCCACGATATAATCCTTCACACATCATGTCTGCTTCTAGTTCAGGCGCTTTTCTTCCATCCTGGATTTATAAGTGACAGAGAAGAAACGCGATTTGATCGCGGTTTTAAAAGCTTCCCAATCAGCATTATTTGAAATCAAATTAGACCTACATCAAAACGTTATGAAACAAATAGCGTTTTTGAACGCTATTTAGGAATTTGGGGATTTTTAAAGAGATCATTGACTGTAATTAGGTATTTAGGGTTTTCCAAAATAGAATTAATTAGTGTTGGGGATCGAGGACCGTTTGCCGATATTCGATATATATCGAATTTCAGGTACCCGATAATCGATATATCGTTTCGATATATCGAATTTCAAATTATCGCGATACATCGCCGATATATCGCCGATATATCGTATCGTCGATATATCGAAGCTAAAAAATGAAAAAAAAATCCCACAGGTTTTCAAAGTGTCGTGACTTCGGACAAAGTGACCGTAAAATCTTTGCCGGAAAGAAATACAGTTTTTTCCTGAAAGTCAGTAGAGTGAAGGAGATCTTTGAGGTACATTGACGAGGTACACTTTTGAAGTACACGTACGTCATACGTAGGTACGAAATCCAGACGAAAAAGGTCGGTTTCCAGATATTCGATGATTTTTGAGATTTGGTTGTCAACTTACGTGGAACCACTCATATCACAACACGTATGTAAAACTTTTTGACAAAAGATACGCGATGTACCCGAGGCCTCTGTAATACATAAATTTTGCTGTTTGTACTATTATAGAGACCTCCTCGTGTAACCATACCCCAAATAATTAATCATTACAATTTCAAAATTAGTATTTTTTTGTCGGTTACATTTTGCGGCGTCTACCTTTAAGTCACGAAACAAAAATCACGGCGTACGAGGCGTATTAGACAATTTGACTTTTTTCGCTAAAATAACATATTATATAAAAAAAAAAATAAAAAAAAAATTAAAAAATACTATATATCGCGATATATATCGCAATGATTTATGTTGGTCTCGTTATGATATATCGAGGATCTTGCTCGATCGATATTCGATATATCGAATATCAAAATTATCGCGATATGAATTTACCCGATACCCAACACTAGAATTAATAATTATATTTGAGAATTTCGGTCAAGAAATAGGGGACCGTGCAATTCTGTGTCCTCCATTGGACCACAGAATACAGGAAGCCTCTAGATAGTATTTAACTAACCCACTTTAAGCCACAACCACTGCTGCCCAAGAAGGCAAACTGACAATTTGACTGCACCCCTGTGTAGCCTGGACTCCCCTGAGTCCGTAGAAAAAAGAATCACTGAAAACGGCCAACCAGGCGATAAGTTATAAGGTGGCAGAGATGCCAATTTATACAAACTCTCTGAGAGAGAGGACTATCTACCTAAATTTTCCTAAGTCCTAGTTTTTCCTAATTCCCTCTCACAGCTCCTATCTACTGCCTGTACGAACCAATCACAAAACTGTATAGTACTAGAAAGTACTACTGCCGATGTACTTTCTGTACGGCCTCTGTACGACAAGGCCATTAGTGGACGCGTGTATACTTTCCACTCATCCGTACGTTCCTCGGAATTCCCGCGACCGAATGATGTCTCCCCACGTGGCGCTAGGTGATGCCACGTCACTAAATGCCAAAGTGACCACTCCGGGATTTCGGCGATGATGTTCGCCGTTGGATTATATGCGAAACGTAATCTTGGCCGGAATAAATACTTGCGCGATATTTGTTCCGATGCGTGGTATCCGTTTTGAATTAGCGTCGTACGACGTACTTTATAAAACTGTATATATGTACGCCGTAAACAGTTTTAGTTAAATGAACTTTATCCTTTCGAACTAAATATATATCTATCACATACCATAGCACTTAGCATTGGTCCTAGTCTATTAGGATAAAGCTGACCGATATCGGACGATTTGACGAACCGCAGGTACCGGGATCAAATCTCTGGTCCGTCAAGTATATTTTTAGTAACCTACTAAAAATAGCTGTCTGTTGAACTAAGGCAGCCATGGATCAACCTCTCTCTCTTTCCTTCAGTGACTACAACAAGTATGGGGGCTAGAGAGCGGAGGTGGAGGCAGGCTGTCCGTCCTTTTTCTTTTTCCTTTTATAAAACCATATTTAAACCTAGAAAATACTCTAGAAATCTATAAATTTCAACACTCCCCTTATTTTCTAGTCTAATTTTAATTTTTCTTTCAACCCGCATTTTTCCCGACAATATTTTAGTTTAGGAGAGGGCACAGGTTTGGTCATCATGTCAGCCACCATTTCTTCATCAGGTCTATACACAAGATTTAGAATTTTATTTTCAACTTTTTCTCTTACGAAGCTTAATCTTATGTCCATATGTTTTGCTTTGAAATGGTGTTTTGGATTGGCTGCAATTGCAATTGCAGCTTGGTTATCGCAAAAGATTTCATGCACTCCCTCCTTCATAAATCCCAGTTCTTATAACAATGATTTCACCCACATTAGTTCTTTTACAGCAGAACACGACGCCATATACTCAGCCTCCATAGTAGACTGAGCAACCACCTTTTGTTGCTTACTGCTCCAACAGCAAGCACCTTCCCCCACATAAAACACATATCCAGAAGTGCATCTTCTCATAGGTGCATCCCCATAACTGGCGTCACTCCAAGTGGTGATATCAGTATGCTCCCCTCCCAAATGCAACCATAACTCTCTAGTTCCCACCAGATATCTCATGACTCTCTTCGCTGCCTCCCAATCTCTCTTCCTAGGATCATTAAGACTCCTACTGAGTACTCCAACTGCTGCCGCTATGTCCGGCCTGGTACAGTTCATAAAATAGATTAAGCTTCCTACGACCTGTCTATAAGGAATAGACTTCATGAACTCTCTCTCCTCTAGACTCATCTGATCGTTTAAGATCATCACTCCTCCTTCTACACTCCCATCACTTACTTTTTTCAAGTCCATGGGAGTGTCACAACTGTTAGCATTTTCCATCTGGAATTTCTCAAGCATATTACCTATTGCTTCTTTCTGAGTAAGTCTGATAATCTTCTTCCCTCTATCTCTCTCCATTTGGATCCCCAAAATATATTTTGCCTCCCCTAAATCCTTCATATCAAATCTGCCCCTAAGATCTTTCTTTAGCCTATTGATATTATCTAAAGACTTACTTAACACAAGCAGATCATCCACATAAATTGCAATAAAAATGACACCATTCTCATCTTCAAACATATAGATAGAATGGTCAGAGCTGATCCGGATGTATCCCAGATCGGTGAGAAACTCATCTAGTTTCTTGTTCCACTGTCGCGGAGCCTGTTTCAGTCCATATAAGGACTTTAAGAGCCTGCACACTTTGCTCTCTTCTCCTTCTTCCACAAACCCCTCGGGTTGCCTCATAAAAATTTCTTCCTCTAACTCACCATTAAGAAAAGCAGTCTTAATATCCATCTGGTGAATTTCCATGTCTTCCGCTGCGGCCAGACTGAGGAGAATCCTTACCGATGGGAACCGAACAACTGGAGCAAAGGTCTCCTCATAGTCAATCCCCTCTTTTTGGGTGAACCCCTTTGCTACCAATCGAGCCTTATACCTCTCAATTGTATTATCTGGGTTCAGTTTTAGTTTAAATACCCATTTACATCCAATAGGTTTTCTGTCTGGAGGGCAATCCGCTAGTTCCCAAGTATTTGCTTCCATGATAGAAGCCATCTCATCATTTATGGCTCTAATCCATCTTTCTTTCTCTGGACTATTAACTGCCTCTAAGTAAGACTGAGGCTCATCTGGGTGAGATAGCTTAGTTACCTTATGGGCAGCTTGTTTTTCCTGTATCCTTTTGCTGCTCCTCCTTCCTCCCTCAAACTCCGAAGCTGGAATGGATGGAAGTCTTGGATTTCTTCTCACTATCTCATCGGCTCCCCTGTCCATAAAAACCGTATCTTGTCCCGCTTCTTCCATCTCCTCGAAGTCCATAGGAGTATGTGAGGTTTCCGGTGAGTCTCCTGTATCTTCGATCTCCCCTGAATCTGTAATCACAGTTTCACTCATGTCTTTTTCGGGAACGACTGAGTTCTCCTCACTTTCGGACTCAAATCTGATCCTTATCTTCTTTGTATATTTGAAGGGGTCAAATGACTTCCCTTCATCCATGACAACTAAGTGTTTGACCAGAATGATATCTTTCTTTGCTAAGTCATAGACTCTATATCCCTTAACATCCTCATCATATCCCACAAAGTATCCAGGTTTTCCCTTAGCATCTAGTTTCCAGTTTTTCCTATCCGTGTCAAGACTGTAAACTTGGCTACCAAATACTTTAAGGTGTGAGATATCTGGTTTCCTTCCAACCCATCTCTCATAAGGTGTCACTCCCTTTACAGCTGAGGTAAGGACTCTATTTTTAATATAGTTGGCACAGTTCATTGCCTCTGCCCAAAATCTCTTTCCTATTTTCTTGTCTGCCAACATACTACATGCACTATCTCCTAGTGTTCGATTCAACCTCTCAGCTACCCCATTTTGTTCCGGGTTATATGGTACAGTTTTCTGGTGTTGCACTCCCTCATCTCTCAGATATTCCTCAAACTGGTTAGAGGTATATTCCCCCCCATTATCACTCCTTATCCTCTTAATAGGGGTTTCATGCAACTTCTCACTCCAAGCTTTATATTCTTTGAAGTAAGTGGATGCTTCAGACTTATTTTTCAGAAAGTAGACTCTAGAGTATCTAGACCAATCATCAGTTATTGTCATCATAAACCTCTTTCCTCCAACCGAAGGTACTTTTGCAGGTCCCCAAATATCTGTGTGGACCAAATCTAACACTTTCTCACCTCTATATGTGGCGGCTTTGGGAAAGGGAAGTCTGTGAGCCTTACCTTGAGCACAACCACTACAATCATCTATTATTTCATTATCCCCAAACTGAATGCCATCTACTACCCCAAGCTTTTTCATTTCCCTTAACCTATCAAAATGCACATGCCCCAAACGCTTATGCCAAATCATCACCTTAGGAACACCAACATAGTAAGCATTCTTCTTTTCATTACTCAAGTTAAGCCTAAACATTCCTTGGCTACCTTTATCTGCTGTGAAGTAAACTTCATTCCCATACTTAGCTGTAAAGACTCCCTTCCTGGTGAAGGTATCAAACTCTTTGTCATCTAACACAGACGTAGAGACAAGATTTTTACTCAACTGAGGAATGTAAAGTACATTTGAGAATGTAAGTATAGAGGTCTTACCCTCCACTAAGACTTTCAGATCTACTGATCCCACTAGATCTGTAGTAACCACTCTCCCATCCCCATACTCTATCTCTACAGTAGGAATCTTTCGTAGCTTAGTGAAGAGTTCTTTATCACGGCACATATGCATGGATGCACCTGAGTCGATGATCCATCCTTCCTGTGGAGCTTCCCGAATTGCTCCAAGGGCACACTTCTGCCTCCGAGGGATCTCCTTCTCCTCCAGACTCTCGTCAAGAAGAAGCTCCCCATCCTCCTCAGATGACTCATCCTCGATTTCTCCTGACACTTTTGTAACCACAAGTGCCTTTTTCTTCCCTCCGGAAGAACCCCCTCCACGGTTTTCTTGGAGCCTCAGCTCTGACAACTTGACACAATCTGCAATAAAGTGTCTCGGCTTTTTGCAATAATGACAAAGACCCTTTGGGGGCCTCTGTCCCCCAGAATTATCTCTTTCCCCTCTATAAGGTTTCTTCGGATCCTTCCCCCATCGGTCCCCTCCTGCTGCTAGAGCTTGAATGCTCTTTCCTCCTCTCCTAATCTCCATTGTGTTTTCCTGCACAAGTATCATCCTGACTACTGTGTTCCATTTCCATGAACTATCAGGCATTCCTTGTACTCGGTACACTATGTTTTCGAACTCATCTGGTAATTTCATGATAAGGGTGTTAACTTTCATTTTCATTGTACCTGTCCACCCGGCACTTTCCATTTCCATATACAAACAAGAAAGATCATTACAGTAATCTAACATCTTTCCTCCTTTGTAAGTGTAACTCAATAGCTTTTGCTCAGCCAACTGGAGCTCCTGAATAGTTCCAGCTCTATAAATCTCCACCAAACTCTCCCACAATTCCTCTGCCTTGTAAATGTGAAGATGAGGAGTGGCCAAACCTTGAGTGAGGTGCCTCAAAATGAAGTTCTTGGCAGCCATGTTTACATCCTCCCACATTTGAGTATCGTTCTCCACGGTCTTCACAATTGCCGCTCCCGATACTGTGGCAATAGGAGTAAGGGGTGTCTCCTTCCCTTTCCCCTTTTCAGACACACTGCTGTCCCCATCATCTGCCTCCTCCGCCGAGGCAGCCGTTGTTGCAGGAAACCTTACTCCCCCAAATCCTGGTGGAGTTCCTGAAGGTGGACGTTTCACTTGTCCACTGACGATACCCCAGTATCGTTTTTCACACAAAGCTCCCATCATCATGGCTTCCCAATAGATGAACCCAGATCCATTGAAGGTGGGCACCCTAGAGGGTGGGCCCATAACCTGCAATTCTGTGTCCTCCATTGGACCACAGAATACAGGAAGCCTCTAGATAGTATTTAACTAACCCACTTTAAGCCACAACCACTGCTGCCCAAGAAGGCAAACTGACAATTTGACTGCACCCCTGTGTAGCCTGGACTCCCCTGAGTCCGTAGAAAAAAGAATCATTGAAAACGGCCAACCAGGCGATAAGTTATAGGGTGGCAAAGATGCCAATTTATACAAACTCTCTGAGAGAGAGGACTATCTACCTAAATTTTCCTAAGTCCTAGTTTTTCCTAATTCCCTCTCACAGCTCCTATCTACTGCCTGTACGAACCAATCACAAAACTGTATAGTACTAGAAAGTACTACTGCCGATGTACTTTCTGTACGGCCTCTGTACGACAAGGCCATTAGTGGACGCGTGTATACTTTCCACTCATCCGTACGTTCCTCGGAATTCCCGCGACCGAATGATGTCTCCCCACGTGGCGCCAGGTGATGCCACGTCACTAAATGCCAAAGTGACCACTCCGGGATTTCGGCGATGATGTGCGCCGTTGGATTATATGCGAAACGTAATCTTGGCCGGAATAAATACTTGCGCGATATTTGTTCCGATTCGTGGTATCCGTTTTGAATTAGCGTCGTACGACGTACTTTATAAAACTGTATATATGTACGCCGTAAACAGTTTTAGTTAAATGAACTTTATCCTTTCGAACTAAATATATATCTATCACATACCATAGCACTTAGCATTGGTCCTAGTCTATTAGGATAAAGCTGACCGCTATCGGACGATTTGACGAACCGCAGGTACCGGGATCAAATCTCTGGTCCGTCAAGTATATTTTTAGTAACCTACTAAAAATAGCTGTCTGTTGAACTAAGGCAGCCATGGATCAACCTCTCTCTCTTTCCTTCAGTGACTACAACAAGTATGGGGGCTAGAGAGCGGAGGTGGAGGCAGGCTGTCCGTCCTTTTTCTTTTTCCTTTTATAAAACCATATTTAAACCTAGAAAATACTCTAGAAATCTATAAATTTCAACAGACCGCAAATAACGTCGTGAATGCTAATAGCGATTCACGGTGTACTGTACAGTACTTAACAGTAGACTGTAGTGAGATCCTTTTCTATCTCGACGGCGTAGAAAAATAACGTTTGAAGAGCAAATAAAAAATGGCACCGATAGTTTTGAATAGCGATATCGGTATCGATCACAGGTGATCATTGGCGATATGTCATAGCGATCGGCTATGTCAATCACGAAGACCCCCCAGAAAAGTACAGATCGACTGTCAAAAAAACGTTTCTGATATACAACACTAGAATACCCCTTTCGCTACTATTAGAGGTTGCAAACAACCAACCGAAACCGTGACCGACCGTTAACCGACCGTTAACCGACCGCCCGCGCCGAATCCAGAACGGATTCGGTTGCCAAATTTTGAGGGTCGGGCTATTGCGGTCGGTCGATTCACCAGAAAAAGAAAAACACTCGGTTACGGTCGATCAATCAAAAAACAAAAAAAAATGATATTTTGTACTGTCCATACAATCCAACATTATTGTATTTTGTACTCTTTGGTATGGTGGAAGTACGTGACATCATGATTAGCGTCGAAAATCTGACACGGTAGTAACACTATTTTTTTTCGCAAATCTTAGGGAATGCGACAAAGCGTTGCAAATCTAACACGGTAGTAACACTATTCATTTCACAATCTTAGGGAACGTGACAAAGCGTCGCAAATCTGACACAGTACACAATGAATCGTTATTAGACCAGAAATTAGAGTTAAGAAAAAAATAGCGTCATTCATTCAAATTTAGTGCTAAGAGACGTGGCAGATTATGGTCCATTTCCTTAAATAGTGTAATTTGTTCTATTTGAGGTATCAATGTCAAAATTTAGGGGTGCCTATATAGAGTACATAAGGTTAATAACGATTCACGGTGTAGAACACTATTCATTTCGCAAATTTTAAGGAACGCGACAAAGCGTCGCAAATCTGACACGGTAGTAAACAATGTTCATTTCGCAAATCTAAGGGAACGCGACAAATCGTAATTATTGGCTTATTCATACGTCGTACATTAGATAATTTTGTACTTTTCGGTTACGGGCTGGCATGGTTAGTCGCGAGAAATCGAGTTTCGATTAACTTTTATTTTCGTAAACGCCGGTCGGTTAACGGTTAACAATTTTGGAGCTTGACATAACCCGGTCGGGCGTCGGTTACTCAGATTTTGAAAAAAAAAACGGTTGGCTTCGGTTATTTAAAATTTTGACTTTTGCGACCTTTGGCCAGAGGTCGCAAAAGTCAAAAAAATCATACCCGAAACCGACCGTTTTTTTTTTTTTTTAAATAGTAACCGACGCCCGACCGAGTTTTGTCACGCTCCAAAATTGTTAACCGTTAACCGACCGTCGTTTACGAAAAAAAAAAATAACCGAATCTTGATTTTTCGCGACTAACCGTGCCCGCCCGTAACCGAAATAGTACAAAATTAATCAATGTACGACGGAATAAGCCAATAATTACGATTTTTCGCGTTCCCTAAGATTTGCGAAATGAATAGTGTTACTACCGTGTCAGATTTGTGACGCTATGTCGCGTTCCCTAAGGTTTGCGAAATGAATAGTGTACTACTGTGTCAGATTTGCGACCCTTTGTCTCGTTGCCTAAGATTTGCGAAATGAATATTGTACTACCGTGTCAGATTTGCGACGCTTTGTCGCGTTCCCTAAGATTTTCGAAATGAATAGTATACTACCGTGTCAGATTTGCGACGCTTTGTCGCGTTCCCTTTGATTTGCGAAATAAATAGCTTACTACAGTACTGTGTCAGATTTGCGACGCTAATCATGATGTCACGTACTTCCACGATGCCAAAGAGTACAAAGTACAAGAATGTTGGATTATAGGGACTACAAATTTTTCATTTTTTTTGGTTTTTTGGTTGACCGACCGTAACCGACCGTTTCTTTTTTCCTGGTGAATCAACCGACCGTAACCGCCCGACCCCCAAAATTTGGCAACCGAATCCGTTCCGGATCCGGCGCGGGCGGTCGGTTAACGGTCGGTCACGGTTTCGGTTGACCGTTTGCGACCTCTGCCTCTGGCTACTGTATTATAGTTATGACAGGAACCAGTTCGATACGCAAACTGAAACTGCCGATTTCGATCAGGTCAATGCAACACTAAAAAAGTAAAAATAGCCCGTTTTGTTTGTGCAGCAGTCAAAGATGCGCATCGACCGCTCGTTCAAAACACTAACAAATATTTTTTATTTTCCCGGATGCATCATGTGCCGGACACGCGCCCTAACATTTTGTGTGCGTCAACTTACGGTTAAAACGGACTCACCGACACACTTTTCCACAATCTCGTTCACACATTGCTCGCCGGAATCGATTTTCCACTCTCCTCATGCCACGTCTTCCCGCCTGCATTCTATTTACACAGTTCTGCACGCGCCGCTTGCGACAAGATTCTCATCGGGCGGAAGCGGGCCCAACTCCACAGCACATCTCCGGCGGCCCTTGTTTGTAAGACCGTGCTGGAAGCACGGCTGATGCCAAAAGGACTGCCACGTGGCTTAACGAACCCGAGATCTGTCACCACGCTGTCTCCCAGCATTCATTTTTCACGCGCTTCGAACGCGCCAATCTCAGAGACCAGATCCGTCGTGGCCCTATTCCGTACGCTCAAACCATGCGTACCGCCTCGCTTCCACGCCCTCTCCGCCGTCAACTCCTCCCCCGTCCGTCACAAAAATCCAAACTCTCCTACCCAACCCGCCTCCCTCCCGCGCGTTATCGATAAATAATAATCCTAAACCTAGCTTTACATCTCACTTCTCGCCTCGTCCCTTCCCCCCCTCCTTCCCCTTCTCTTTCCCCCCCCGCCCCCCCCGCCCCCCCCTTCCCCCCCGTCCGCCCCTCTCTCCCCTTCCCGGCATGGCTGAGTGCGGCCCCCCCCCCGGCGACTCCGGCCTGGCCATGAACTACCGCGTGGGCGGGCTGTTCGGCATCCTGCTGGCGGGCCTGCTGGGGTTCATGCTGCCGAGTCTGGTGCCCGACCACGGCCGCATGCGAGTCGTGTACTTCCTATTCCAGGCCTTCGCCTCGGGCGTCGTCGTGGCCACGGGGCTGGTGCACGTGCTGCCAGGTGGGTGGGGAGGGGGGGGGGGGGAGGGGAGGGGGGGGGGGGGGGGGGAGGGGGGGGAGGGGGAGGGGAATTGGGAAGGAAGGGAGAGGGAAGGGGAGGTCAGGCCGTTTTTTCCATTCCTTGTGAGGGGGAGGGGAAACGTGAAGAGGGAAGAGAGGGGCTGTGGAGAGGAAATGTGGGGAGAAGTCGGAGAGAGGGAATGTGGGAAATGTAGGGTGAAGAGAGGAAGAAAAAGGATGGATTGAGGGGTCAATGCACATTTTGGTCGCAATGTTCTTGAAAATATCCATTTCTAGAAGATTTTCCATAGTTGTCATTTTATAATAGTTGACATTCTTTCTTTACAAAGGTGCGTGTAGGATTTCGTTTGCATTCGAGTCCAAGCTTGAAGATATTCAGGTTTGGTAGGTTCTCTGTTTTCCTTTTCAGGTTCTTTAGTCTTCGGCTTTTGCTTTGTCTAAAATAATATTTCGTTTGGAAGCAACTGTGCGCACTTACGCAGAAATGGCTGTCCTGACAGACCAGACCTAATCCCGTGAAAGCCGCATGTGGGACAAAATTGTGTACTTCTGTAGCTTAGAATTACAACAAAGTGATGTCAAATGTAAGAAACGTATCGGGGTCCCATCTCCTGATATCCGTACCCTGGTGTATGGAATTACGATCTAGGATTCCTTAGGGCATCGCGAAACTCGCGAACGAAGCAAAAATTCGTTCGCGCGCGAAATTCGCCAAGTGAATATTATCGCACGCGAGTCAAATTTTGCTTGTCGGTTTCACAGGTCGCAGATGCGGAATTTGTGACTCGAGCGTAAGTAATTAATGACGACGTTGACCCTTGTTTTAAGGAGAATTCGTACAATTCGTACAATTTAATTTCATGTACGGCGTGCGCGAAAATTACACGTTTACCCTCAACTGGGTAATTACACTATCGACGGTTTGCGCTCGTTATCCTCAGTTCAGTAATTTAATGTGTATCGAGTGTCACAAAATTCACGTGGCAAATGTTGTCACGAGAAACAAATTTTAGTGCGCGGCTTTTGTGGTGCCCTCGATTTGATACACGTGCGAAATCCGCCCAATCCGACTAGGAACGTTGTAGTTGGCATTCGAAATTCAAATGCTGTACGTTTTTTAACATGTCCTTTACCGTATTTTTGTACTTCACTTACAAAATTTCACTACAGTATTTTGTCGTTAATGCGGCTTTAAGGGGATGAGCCATGTTTCGTGGATACAGCTTATTGCCCCCGTGGATGGTGTTTCCGTTTCCGCTTTGCAGTCTTTTCTTTCTTTTCTCCGTTTTGAGTTTCTGTTCTTTCTTTTTTTTCCTTCGTAATTTAACACCTGCTTATGCTCTTTCTACCCTTTGTGTCTTTGACAGATGCCATAAGCTCCTCCCAAAACCCTTGTCTCGGTCTTGATGATTTTCCGTGGGTGGGCATGATTGTACTTTTTTCCGTCTACACGACGTTCGCTGTCGAACACGCCCTGTCGAAGTACCTCCACCACAGATATATGAAGAATGTGTCTGTGGAGGAATCTCCAGGTGAGAAAGCTCTTTTTACCCCCTTTTGTACCTGAAGTAGTGCAGAAACCTGGTTTAAATTGTTCGCTGCAATTTCGAGATTGTTATGAAGGCTTCTGCCATGTTGAATACCATTTGTTGGGCATGAACATTATGATTGTTCTGACAGTCAATCGGGTTTTAGTGGGAGCAGGAATCGTTGGAGATGCTGAGAAGACGTCCGAGGTCGATGCTGCGACCGTGTTGCGACTGCAAAAGTATCGGGTTATTGCCTATTGTTTGGAAGGGGGAATTATTTTCCACTCTATTTTTGTGGGGCTGACTTTGGGGACGAGTAGGGATCTCAAATTTGTGAGAGCGTTGACCTTCGCTCTTCTCTTTCATCAGGTAAATGATCTTATCATTCAGCTGTGTCACTCTCCCTCTTCTCATGGGGTCGACGGTTCTAGAACTATGTCAGCCACACTATCTTGAATACTTCCACTCTCTCACTCTTCCACTCTGTGTGTCTCTCTGACTCTCTGTTACATCTTACCCGTCGTCTTTGCCCCTCTCTACGTCTCTCCCACATGTTCTAGTCTCTTCCCCTACCTCCCTCTCTCGCTCTCCTATTATACAATGCTGTCCCTTTCCTTCTTCCTCAATCTCTCCCCCCCTTCCCTCGTCTGCAAGCCATTGCTTCTCTCACCCCCTCTCCCAATTTACCCTTTTACTCTCCTATTCTTGCTCTCTGCTTGTTGCCTCTCCGATTCTCCCCATCTCTCTAATTTGCCCTCTTCGCATCTCCAATCTCTCTGTTTCCTTTCCCATCCTCGCTCTGCCTCTCCCACATCCGCTCTATGCCTCTCCTTTCTTCCTCCGTTGTCTGATGACTTTCCTTTTTCTTTTTATTTCTTCCTCTCTCCAGGGCTTCGAGGGCATTGCCTTGGGCGGAGCTGTGGCTAAGGCCAAGCTTGGTGCTCTGAAGACCTGGTTATTTGCGCTCGCTTTTGCTCTCACCTGCCCTGTGGGAGTGATTCTTGGAATTATTGTCGGAAATTCGTACAACGAAAACAGTAGAACAGCTTTAGCCAATGAAGTTGCCTTTAACTCAATTTCTGCTGGGATTTTACTTTATAACGGACTAGTAGATTTAATCATTCCCACTTTCGAAGATGATCCGGAGTTGGCACCCAAAACTGTGTGGCAAAGTACTATAGGAATTATTGCCTTGTTTGCAGGAGGAGGTTGTATGAGTATCGTTGCTAAATGGGCGTAGCTTTTATTGTAATTTTACAGGGAAAGAAACTAAATGAATAAAATAGAAAGGAAGAGGAGGAGGATGCAATGTGAAATGTGATATATAGTATGTGCTGTAGCAGAATATTCATGGATACAAGAAGAGAGATGAAGAAAGAGAGGGAGACAAGGAAGATGTGTCCACTCAATTTTTGAGGGTAAATCAACTCTTTTCGTTGAGAACAATTTCCATTAGTATCAACATTTTTTTTCAGCTTTGTGGAAGTCTGGATAGGTCGGATTTGGTCAGCAGAATTCTCCAGCCAATCTAACTATTTTGTTTGGTGATATATACTATTTCTTGTCCCAAATCTCAAAAAAAGTTTTTTGAAAATATATAGGGGGTGTTTTTCCGAAAATTGATGATTTCAATGAATTGATATTTTTCTGTACGTGGTGTTATTGAAAAGACTGTGTATGGAAGGGATGAAATTACAGTAGTGCAGGATTTTACAGCTAAGAAGGAAAAAAAAGAGCCTCGTTGAAGCTTATCCTCTCTCTCTCTCTCTCTCTCTCTCTCTCTCTCTCTCCCTCTCTCTCTCTCTCTCTCTCTCCCTC
Organism: Zygnema cylindricum; assembly: GCA_037447655.1. Classification (NCBI taxonomy): domain Eukaryota; kingdom Viridiplantae; phylum Streptophyta; class Zygnematophyceae; order Zygnematales; family Zygnemataceae; genus Zygnema; species Zygnema cylindricum. Next base: position 8 of record JBBHKE010001276.1, on the reverse strand, counting down.
TCCCTCTC